>JAXGGA010012455.1:0-38651 GCA_038373865.1 Uloborus plumipes
CTTTTAAAGTGTTATTTTTCTCCCTCGATAAGAATCTAGGTAGCGTCTTGTGGTTAGCATGTCCGGCTGGAGTCACAAGGGACCCGCGTTCGAATCCTGCGGAATGAAAATTTCAAATTCTAAGTTATTAAGCAATCAATAATTAAATTAAGTAATTAAATAAATTAAATCAAGATGGCGGCGATCATGGATCAAAAATTAAGTCACGGTTAAAACCCACCAGTGGGTGAAAAGAGTAAATTTTTTACATAAATCGACATCGGAAAACAATCTAGATCTATATTCAGGACCTATATAGAACCATATATCAGAAATGTTACGTTTTCCGGAAGATCGACATCGGAAAACAATCTAGTTCTATATTCAAAACTTATATAGAACTACGTTCGAAAAGAGTAATTTTTTTACATAGATCGACATCGGAAAACAATCCAGATCTATATTCAGAAACTATATAGAACCATATATCAGAAATGTTACGTTTTCCGGAAGATCGACATCGGAAAACAATCTAGTTCTATATTTTTTTTGCACATTTTTCTACGTCGATCGGTATGATGTGCTACCTGGGATGGTGACCTTGTCATAAAAATGTAATAAATTAGTAGCACACGATTTACCTTTCCTGAAACCATACTGCAAACTAGTCAACAGACTATTATTTTCTAAGAAATCCATAATCTTAATTTTTAATAAAGTTTCAAAAATTTTGCAAACCACTGAAGTAAGACTGACAGGTCTATAATTTCCTGCATAACCTCTAGACCCTTTCTTGAAGAGTGGCGTAATGTTAGCCAATTTCCAGTCCTCTGGCACTGTCCCTGAGTTATACGAAGCATTGAAAATTTTTACAATAGTATCTACTAATTCCTCAGCACATTCAACTAGAATTTTTGGGTAAATATTATCTGGTCCCGGAGCTTTAGTTGTTTTAATTTTTTTCAAATGAAGTAAAATGTCCTCCCTAGAAAAAACAAAATCCTCAAGCTGTAGAGTAGCTTGTGTCTTACTTGTGTCAACTGTTGAGATACAGTTATCGTTAAAAACACTGGAAAAAAAGTCATTTAGAACATTAGCAATATCCCCATCATTCTGAATTAAATTTCCATGCTCATCAACCAGTGGCCCAATTTGACTATTTCGAACTTTCCCAGAATTTGCGTAAGCAAAAAACCCCTTTGTGTTCCTGTCAATATTATCTGCAAGCTTTTGTTCCAATTCTCTTTTCTGAAACCGTACCAAATACTTAAAACTACGCCTAGCCTCACAATACTGTAGCCTATCTGCGCTGTGACCAGTTTCTTTTAATCGACGAAAAGCAGCTTGCTTACGGTTTAGAGTATCCTTACAGCCTTATTCACAATCATGAATTGACTGCGGAATAATTCCAGGATTGATCTATCGTCTGTTGCGGATCAGGCCACCGTTCTTATTCACCAACCTCGGATAGATGAATCGAGAGATTTTCTAGACACAGATGTAAAAGCTTCTCTCATTGGCGGCTTTTGATCAGGTGACGTTGACGACATTCCCATGATTCCTCTGTCGCCCATCATGGCCGCTAATGTTTTCCGGAAGCAGACAGATCTTTGTTATTTTTTATATTTTTTTCTAACCATCAGAGCTTTCCACAACTTATGTATGTTATATATCTTGGTAAACTGCATCTTCAAAAAAAATTTCATTCAAAAATATTAATTTTAAGGAACTTAAATCAATTAAAAACTCACTGTAAGTGAGAAATTTCAACGGCGTCCATCTTGGGTCACCAAGAATCTATTCAGTTCTTAAAAATGTTTCTGAATTTTTCTACCGCGACTTTTTCGTCCTAAGATGCATATTACAGGCTATTTTCGCAAGAAAAGTTCGGAATCAGAGGGATATTTCAAAATAAAAACATCATATCCGCCATGTTTGTCTTTTCCTACATGTAAAACGTGTGGTAGAGAGTATAATCGCGGAATTAAACCGCCAATATTGGCGGCTCAGATTCGAGGCTATATTTCGCTGCTTGTAGGCAGGAATAATCTTCCTTTTGCGATTGTGAATAACGATTTCGTGCGAATCCGGGGATAATCTTCAAGAGTGGCAACATTGAAGGATTATTCGTGTTTGTGAATAACGGTGTCACTAGTGAACCACATGTGCCAAATTTTTGTGTTTACCCCTTTTCTCCTAAAAGGAACATAATCCCCAACTGTTTTTGCTAGTTTTTCCTTAAACTCAGTCCACTGCAGATTTACCTCGCTATTGTCCAAACCTGATGAAAAAACAGTTTTCAAACTCTGCCTGAGTGCGACAAAATCAGTATTTCTGAAATTAGGTACAATCCTAAAATTTTTGTCTTTGTGCATATCAAACTTAATCCCAAACCTAATACTGTTGTGGTCACTATCCCCAATATGAACGTGTAAAAAGGAAGGTAATATGAAAATATTGTCTAATAATTATTTTGTCTACTAAATATTTTTAATTAATAAAAAATTAAGTACCGACATAATTAATTTTTTGCCACATGCTTAATTTATCAACAATTTAGAGAGCTGATTCTTAGCAAAAAAAAAAATCTTACAATACAAAGAAAATGTCGCATACAATCGCATATATGTCAGATTTGGCATGTTAGATGCGGTCGATTAAACATCTTTCTTAAAAATTATGGCAAAACTTCAGTGGGATCAAAGTCATATTTAGTTCATAATGTCAATCGAAGATTTACACCAAAATCCAGTTGAAAAAAAAACTCTTGCCAACAGCAGTCTTTAAAAAATGACGGATTCTGTCAGATTTGGCAAGTTGGTAAGTGCATTCGATTAAACCTATTTCTCAAAGAATACGGCACCTATTTTCGTGGGATGAAAATCATACTTAATTCATAATGTCAGTCGAAGATTTACATCAAAATCCAGTTGAAAATTTTTTTTTCTTTACCATAGCAGCATTTAAAAAGAGGACAGATTCAGTATCATTTACATTGATTCCCGTAGGAAGTAGGGAGCGTTTGAGCTAGCGGCGGGTGAGAATTTGTTGCCACTTTTAGATAGCAGAGATTTAGTTCCTACAGCCTTATTCACAATCACGAATTGGCTGCGGATCACCAACCTCGGATAGATGAATCGAGAGATTTTCTAGACACAGATGTAAAAGCTTCTCTCATTGGCGGCTTTTGATCAGGTGACGTTGACGACATTCCCATGATTCCTAGTCTCCCATCATGGCCGCCAATGTTTTCCGGAAGCTGACAGATCTTTGTTATTTTTTATATTTTTTTCTAACCATCAGAGCTTTCCACAACTTATGTATGTTATATATCTTGGTAAACTGCATCTTCAAAAAAAATTTCATTCAAAAATATTAATTTTAAGGTACTTAAATCAATTAAAAACTCACTGTAAGTGAGAAATTTCAACAGCGTCCATCTTGGGCCACCAAGAATCTATTCAGTTCTTAAAAATGTTTCTGAATTTTTCTACCGTTGTTATCACGCTACTTTTTCGTCCTAAGATGCATATTACAGGCTATTTTCGCAAGAAAAGTAAGGAATCAGAGGGATATTTCGAAATAAAAACATCATATCCGCCATGTTTGTCTTTTCCTACATGTAAAACGTGTGGTAGAGAGTATAATCGCGGAATTAAACCGCCAATATTGGCGGCTTAGATTCGAGGCTATATTTCGCTGTTTGTAGGCAGGAATAATCTTCCTTTTGCGATTGTGAATAACAATTTCGTGCGAATCCTGGGATAATCTTCAACAGTGGCAACATTGAAGGATTATTCGTGTTTGTGAATAACGGTGAAACTTGTGCTGCTGGTAGTATTATGAGTACTCAAACACAGACATAAAATAATATTGCTGAGTCTCCCTTCCTTCATAAAAATTTATAGTCTTAAAAAAGTACAAATTTCTACGTTTTTTCCTAGTTTTTCGAGAAAGATTTTGACAAACTTTCTTACATGATAGGGAAATTTAAAGAAGGTGTATTTAAAGGTAATTTTATGCTGAATACACTGGTTTTTAAATTATTTTAATATCTTTAAAAACGATTTGGCAATAAAATTTTTCGCAAACCCTGTTTTTCTATCAAATTTGCCAAATCGCCATTTTGAAATGGCTGCCAAATAAAAAATATAGCATGTAATTTTTTTTCAATTGCAGTTTTGTTCATGTCTACCCATAGGTAATCCATGATAAAAGAATCAGGAAAATTAAAAATGTTGAGCAACAAATTTTATTTATATTGGGTGATTTGAAATGGATTGACCCCTTTACTTTTCTATACTCTTTAGCTCTAAAATATGTTTTTAGAAAAGAGAGAGCTCCCGAATTACAGTCTCCATGCCCAAAAATTTTCAGAAGAGTCCCTAAATCCTTTTATTATCCTAAATGTTGTCAGACAAAGCCTAAAAGCAGTTGTTCCTCAAGAATCATGGCGTAAGATGCGCTATTGAATTATTTTTAAGGGACGTTTTTAAAAGTTTTTGTTTTCTTTTTCTTTTACGTGTGGCTCTCGTTTTTAGAGGATTCTTCGTGGAATTCTTGGATAATAAGTTTTTGCTCTTGGGGGTAACGGGCACCTCTGATAAAAGTTAAATTTTGAACCTTCAGTTTCAAAAAATAGAGCTACACTGAAAAATTCAGGAAGCTTTTGTGGTAAATGTTACTGTAAAATGTAGCGTATACCGTACAGAAAATTTTTACAGTAAATTGTACCGATAAAAAAATCTTGATTGCAGCGCCAATGAATCACCACGTGACTTACTGTGAGATGCATATGACACCCCATTTCTGCTCTACCTATGTGTCTCATCTAGTACCGTGGATAGTAAAGCAGTGTGAAAAAAATTCGTCCCGGGTTCGATCCTTGTCGCTCGTATCTCGCGTTTTTTAATTCTCGTTTTCTCTTCCGTAAAATTTTACGAGAAAAAGTTACTGGCAACATGGGTGCCAGTAACTTTCACCGTAAAATTTCAGGAAAATTTTTAACGGTGTAAACATTGCATTCTTGAAGCTTCAATGCCACAAAATTTCGGGTCACAACGCCCGAATCCTGCCTCTTCGCTTGACGTTATTAAAGATAACCTGAATAAAAATGTTTGTAAAACATTAATTCAGAAACATTTCGGGAGAGAGTCCTCGCAAACGTTACTACCAAAGATGGTCTAAAGTAAAAATGGTTTAAGGTTTCAATTTTGAAAATTTTCGGAGGGAGATCCCTAACCCCTTTTTGTCTCTTAACGTCTCCAAAGAGAACGCGAAATTGCGCAGCTATGTATCGAAAATCTTTCAAGGGAGGGTCTTTGAACTTTTACTTCCCAAAGATAACTTAAATGAGACTTCAGTTCAAAAAAAAAAAGAACTCAGCTTCTTTTCTTTTACTCTACCATGAAGAAATACTGTCGGCCCCGCTTGAACGAATACTGTCGGTTTCAAGAAATATTATTCAATTAAACGGGGTATTGGATTAAGCGGAGATCTTTAACATTACGTCTATGGCATCGGTTCCGAGATATTTTATTCGTATAAGCGGGGTATTCGTTTATCCGTTACCCGATTAAGCGGGGACAACAGTATATCCTGAGTTGTGCTTCAGTGTCAAAATATTTCAGGAGAGATGCCCCGAGTCTTCTCATTTCCTTTAACGTCACTAAAGATAGCCTGAAATTGCGTGTTTAGAACTGAAGTTTCAGTAAGTTTCCCAGAGAGTCTTGATCCTCCAAAGTCATCAAAGGTACCGTAAATCAGGGTTACTTGGACCCTAGGGGGTTACTTGAGCCCACTACAATAAAATGATAAAATCTAGGTTTGGTACATACTAGTTGAAGACTTGCACGTAGTTCCTCGTTTCTCCAATAGGTAGAAGCCCTCTGCAGTCTCTAACGCTAGTACCAAACCCAGATTTTATCATTTTACTGTGGGCTCAAGTAGCCCTGTTGTGGGTCCAAGTAACCCTGATTTACGGTAGCATAAATAATTTCAATTTTGGAAAAAGATTTAGAGGGAATCTAAAACTTCGTAATTTTCTATCTTTTCCAAAAATTACAATATTTTAATTCAATTTGAAAATTTCTACCTGTCTTACAGTAATAGCGAAAGAAAAAAGAAAGTTGGGGGGGGGGGGAGGAGAACTAAGCTTGATTATATGGGCTCCCTCCGAATATTATTTTAGTAAAAGACTTTTCACCTTAAGATTTATTTTTCTAATGTCACTAATGTTATAGTTCAGTTTATAAATTTGTTTCTAAAGCTACAAAGTTTGCCGAAATCGTCAGTTTCTTGGAAGTTCAAATATCTAGTATTAGTGAATGCACATACAGTATTTATGCTAAGAAATAAATAGAGTAATAATACTAAAAGGTAATAAAAGTTTCATAATGAATTAGCAAGTGAATTAAAGCTACACGAATAACCCCGAACTTCTCTTATCTTGTCACTTGAAATGTTTTCGATTTTATGATGTGCTTGTTTTATTTATTTTTATTAATATTTTAAAATATGGTTGTCCTTTTACTTAGTTTGTTGATTTTGAAGCTCTTCAACAATAAACTTTAGAGCATTCTTCGAAAAACAAAACTGAAAGGAAGCGAAAGCACGTTAGAGCCGCTATCTTCTATTTTCTCTTTTGATCCAAAATGTCGAATAGTTCGGCCTAGGTATATAGAGGGGTTCTACCTTGAAATAACCGGAACCTCGGATTTTCGGGATTCTAGTGCATAAAAATCAGTGAAATAAGGATCTAAAAGAGTCAAATGTGGTAGAAAAAGGAGCGTTATCGATCTAATGCAAATGTGATAGAACTGAAAAATATTACAGATTTCATACTTAATGTGCACAATACATTACCAGTTTAATTTGTAAGAGTAAAATAATATAAATATGTAGTAAATCAATGTAATATGTGCAAGAGTTGTATAATTTATATTGCTAGCTATTGAAGTTGATTATCATAACATCTCACGTTGAAAATTTCAATTTGAAAAGATTTTTATACACTGAAATTATTGATAATTAATTGAGGTAGAAATAACACGACTTTGTCGTTTTTTTTACAATTTCTTTAGACGGTACTATTTTTATACCACCTTATTTCCCAAACGCTCTTGAATTTTCCCGTTCCTTTGTAGAAAAGTATTAGCTCAAAGTGTAGGAAAAAAATAAAAAGTTAACACTTACACTAGCTTTTATATTTAAAAAGAAGACAATTATTACTTAGAATATATTAATATTTGCACAACCTGAACTCTTTTTTGTAACATGAACAATAAAATTAGACTAATTGAAGTTAGTTAAAAGTTTAAATAAGTGTAACAAACGTACGCATCAATTTCGTCACAAATGGCTTTTACTTCAACGCTGCCGACCTGACGAATTTCCCCAGCAATATGAACAATGCTAATGGAAGATTCGAAAGCTAAAACGCCTTATTATATTAATGGCAATAAGTTTATTTTCTATTATGCAAAAATAGACTAAAAAATTTATTTATTTTCGTTTTAATTTCTGTTGCCGACATGATTCTTTATCTGGTGGAAACAGAAAAGTAAATTGAAAGCCTTCTACCTGTAATTCAATGTATCTGAAGTGAAATTTTCGATTGAAACATATATCACACATAAGAGCTTCACTTCGCGCAATTTATTGGCGCCAAAAAATGTTTTGTATGTAAATAAATATCCGAAAGTTGCGCTCCCGTCATATGAAAACTTGTGACGAGCATAAATTGCTTTTTTTATCGATCTAAATTGATTTTTTCTAAAACACAAGAGTTAATTTTCATAGATGAACACAAAACACGTTGTTTCATTTAGTATTTGTTTCTGCTACGATTTTTTATAATACATACGATTATTATTTACATACGAATTTGCGATTCTAATGTGTGACGAGGTGCCGACATGATTTTGAAGCAATAAAAAGAGTGCCATTGTCATCGGCGAACTTAGACCGCAAATTCTGGGGGTGCAACAGTAGCAGAAATGAGGGGGGGGGGGTGATTCCCTGGACAACAAGCCAGTGGCGCAACCAGAAAACAGTTTTAAGCACAGTTTGAAAAAACCTAGCCCGCCTGGGTTTTTACTCAAATATCAGGGTTTTCATTTTTCATTTCTGGGGAGTCATTTTAATATCATTCTCTATTCAAACATTGTATACAAAACTACTGCTTGCTACGTAAAATTTTTAAAGAGTCGGGAGTCATGAAGAGAGGTCACTGTGACCCCCTAAAGAATTTTTTATTTGGAAAAAGCAATGCTATATTGATTTTTTAAAATTAATATGATAAAATATTTTAAATTGATATTGAATTTAATTTATGGATTTAAATAGTTCCTGTTTAGTTTGATCCTCTAAATATTCATATAATTAAACAAATAACTCAAATTCATATGCACAGTTATTTCTAATACTTAATAAGTTTGCTCAGAAAGGAAGATGCCTTTTTCTGGACCACGTATTGACCAACACTAAAGATCATAATAAACTCAACACTATAACTAAACTGATCAGTACCAATTTCTAGACTTGATATTGATTAAAATATTTATAATGTTTGGTAATGTTGTTTCTGAAATAAATGTTTTCAATGTGCAGTAAATTGTGAAAAAAAACCTCTTCACCGACATAGTGTGTCATTTCAAGTGGGCCTACCCGAAAAATCTCGGTGAGTTTTTTTCGGGCTGGGCCCACGTTGGCGAATCCTGCTTTTAGTTTTTTCTCCATTTGATAGTTAGGTTTGGGAGATTTATCCCCAGGAAAATTTTTGATATTGTAATCCTGAAAATGCAGTTTTAGACTGCCTCTGGTGTTGTGAAGGGAAAGAAAAGTTCACAGGAACTTCCACATAGAATTCTAGAAATTAAAGTCTTAAAAACGCGACTATAGGCGATATTTGTGGATGCTCATTTAAGGGATGGGGCTTATCTTAAGGACTGTCCCCGATCAATTTCTTAAAAAATAGAGCAAAATCGATCACCTTCCCCACAACTTTTCGGAGTTGAAATTCCAAAAACGCAACTGCAGACAAACTTTGATGATGTGACGAGAGAGGCGTTCTATTTCTCTCTCCAGGAAACATCTCGAAATACAAGTACTAAAAAACGAAGTTTTACAGCAATATTCAGTAATGTTAGGAGGAGAGGTTTTAAGTCTCTTCCGCCTTAAATTTTTTCAAACATTGGTTTTTTCTTTTTCAGATTTCATACGGAAGTGTCAGCTCGTATAATTGAAAGAGAACGGTGTGCTGTGCAATATTTCATGGTATTAGAAGGAAGATTTAAGGCTACTGTCTTCAATCTTCCATTGGCGGCAAGAAGACTTGAAGTTCTAAGCATGTCAATTCTTAGGATTTTAAAGCCTGCAGTGCCAAAAGGCCTTTAGACTTTTCGAAACTGTAATTTTTAAAAAGTAAAATTTTAATGATTTTTAATGATGGAGAAAGGGTGGTTAAAATTGAAGCTTCAAAAACCAAATTTTAAGCAATTTTCGATCTTTTAAGGTGTTTGGTATTTGGAGGATTTTCAATGGAAATTTTGCTAAATTGAAGCCCAGGTGACGAAATTTGTGATGTTCCGTAATAACTTTGGGCGGGGTAAAGGACTTCCGAGAAATAACATTTTGAAGACGTTTTTATTTTCAGACGAAATAGAAAAAAAAAAAAAAAGAAAGAAAGAAAATCAGGCAGAAATGAAATTAAAAACAAGAGGATAGGGCGAGAGAATGGATGGCACATAATTAGCTGTCTAACAGTCTGAAGCTGTTGAAAAATTTAAGCGTCGAGATTTTTTTATTTTTGAAAGATTTCTCAACATTGGGTATTTTGGTGCCTTTTCCCATGACGCGTTCTTTCCTTCTCTTCAATAACAAAGAATATTTTTAAAAAAATATCAACTCAGCATTCTGGAGAAAGGGTGGGAGGAAGGGAGCACGATCATTGTGGGCCCCCTCTGGTTGCGCCACTACAATAAGAAGTCCGGGGGGGGGTACTTCTATGGAAAATTTTGAAAATTTACCTTAAAAATGCTGGTTTTCAGCTGATTTCAGGGCAGATTTTACTAATAAAGTTATTACAATAGTCACGTTTTTTTTTTTTTTTAAATTCGTCATGGTAGTTTCAAAGTAGAAGAAATTGTAATGATGTACCAATAAATACCCAATTACGGAGTATACACTCATTCTTTAATATAGCACTGAATAATAATGTTCTTTTCTAACTGCATTTCTTGGCGAATTATACTTAATTTCATTATTTTCAAAACCAACCAAAAATGTTGGGGGTGCGGTGCACCCCCTGGCACCCCCGTAAGTCCGCCAATGGCCATTGTCATAGATTAAAGTCAAATCTGAAAATTTTGTCATTGATTGTAGGAACGACTAAGTTTACTGTTGTATGATTTTTTTTTTTAAATCTGGAAATAGTTGGGATGGGAAATTCATTTGTGACTTAAATAAGCATATCTCCTGATATTCACCCATTCACATTAAAATTGGAGATTTTTTAAAGGTATCAACTGAGTGCTGACTTTTTTTTTTTTTCATCGGAATCAAAAAATACAGTGAACTCTCACTTATACACCGCCTCATTTATGCGCCTTTTTCACTTATGACGATTTTAAATGGTCCCAGCACATCCCATAGCGAAATAATGATAGTATTCGTTTATGCGTCGCTTTAAACGTAATTATTTCACTTATGCGCCGAATTTTTCCGAAAATGTAAAAAAATTAATTCATTTTCTTTAAAAATAAGCATTTTTCTTCACTTTCCTCTTTAACCTTTCGCTTTTATTGCGTACGAAAGGCATTTTTTTTTTCGCATGAACTAGAATTGGGAGAGGTACAATTATCTGTTATGCATCGTTTTTAAGGCTCGACCGATAGCATTTTTTGGCCGATGGGCCGATGCCGATTGTTGGCCGATTGTTCTAATAGTAGGACATTCTAATAGTAGGACTCGGTCTTTTTTTCCGAGCCTGTATTTCTACCATAGTGGCGGAGTTGGAGTCGAAGATTCGGTGTTGGAGTCGGTTTTAAAAAATTAGTTTCGTCAGTCGAAGTCGAAAGCTCTAAAATTATAATGGTAGGAGTGGGTCATTTTCTTCTGAGCCTGTATTTCTGCCATGTTTGCGGAGTCGAAGTCAAGGAGTCGGAAGCAGAGTCCTCATTGCAGCTTATTCAGAAAAATACTTTACATATATTATTTATCAAAACCATTTTCTAACAAAGTTAGTTTGAAGGAAATCCGCCTTTAAGTTCAGGATCTACATTGAACTTAAATTTCCCAGTAGGTGCAATGCTAAGTCTTTTTCTGAACGGTTCAATATTAAAAGAAAAATGGTTCAAATCAAAAAGCGAAATATGGGAATGAGGTGTCCTCACCGAGATCTTTCGAACAAAAAAAAAGTTTGTTCAATTCGGACGGTTCCCTTAAAAGTTATTAGGTGAGGAAAGGTTGTTTGAACGGTTCAATGTTGAACAAAAAAATTGTTCAAACTGAAAATTTAAATACGGTAATGAAGTATCCTTGACGAGATCATTCGAACAAAAAAAAGTTTGTTCAAATCGGACTGTTCACTCAAAAGTTATTAGGGGTGACAGCTTGTTTGAACGGTTCAATGTTTAACGAAAAATTGTTTAAATCGGAAATTTAAATACGGGAATGAAGTATCCTTGATAAGATCTTTCGAACAAAAAAAGTTTGTTCAAATTGGAATGTTCACTAAAAAGTTAGTGTCGCGAGACAGGTTGTTTGAACGGTTCAAAGTTGCACCAAAAATTGTTCAAATGAAAAATCAAATATGGGAATGAGCTGTACTCGCCGAGATCTTTCCAACAACAACAAAAAAAAAGTTTGTTCAAATCTGAATCTTCATTCAAAAGTTATTAGGGGGGAGGGGGGCAATCAGACCGACACACAAATTCCCCATCTCAAAACCCTACTTTCCAAATTTTAATTTTTCGATTTTTTAAAATGTTTTTATTTCTGTTTGACTTTTTTTTGACCTGGTGATAATTTTATGATACATCAAACCACTTTTAATGCTTTTTTCGTTTTTTTTTCTTTTTAACGGGAAAGTAGGCTAAAAAGGCAACAGATAAATCACAACACTAAGTCATATCTTGAATTTCGCTATACTTAAAATGTATGAACAGAAATGTTTGCATGTTCGTTAAAAGCTGCGACACTTACATAACTTATTTTATTGAAAAATAAATAACCATGAAATTAAAAAGTCAGCTTGCACTTTTTTTTTGCTACTTTTGCTCCTAGTTTGATTTTTTATTTTGCTGAATCTTGCATCAAAATGGCATTATTTTTTTTTTCTCTTCAGTCGCGCTAAAATTATAGTTTTCCTGCTTCAGCCTGCTCCAATACGGTGTTTTTTTTTCTTCCAGTATACTCCAAAATAATTATTTTTCCTCTCCAAAACAGAATTTTAGCTGCTCCGAAATTGAATCCATCGAATCCCACCCCTGATATAGTTTAAATTAAATAGACTTGAGTAATGACAAAATGATAGTAAGTTATAGAGGCCGTCGACATATTTACAATAGGGTATAGTTGTGACCTATTGAATATCCCTTTTTTAACTACTAGATATTGTTAAGAGGCTTACAAAACACAAACATTCACCATTGCCGAATTTTAAAACACAACGGTTGATTCTTAATGATTTTTTTAAAAACCCACGTGCAAAAAAAGCGCGCCTTGAAACCGAAACCCGTGACGTCGGATGGCAGTAACTTTCAGCCTTTCATCCATAAAAATTGGATTTTTGCTATATTATCGTTTCATTGCGGGATTTTCTCCTTCCGTAATCAATACCTTAAAGTCTACTAATTCACTATTTAAAACTGGATTTATCAAAGAGCAATCCAATACCCCGCTAGGGGTGATTGTTTTGATATTTTTTGGCGAAATCCGTATTCAAATTTTTAGAACGCATCACTTGGCGAGGAAAAAAAAATTACGGCAGTGCAGAGCGAACAACAGGGCGGAAGCCGGAGAAACCGGTTGTTGCTCTATCATATAAAAATAAAATTGAAAAATCGAAAACTTCCCTATTGTAATATTTTAATGAAAATATCTCATAGATTATCATAGAACATTGGAGAAAATGCTTAGGCAAGCGAACTATGCTTCTAATAGAAAGATACGGTAAAAGAGATGGGGGGGGGGGGGGTTTAAAGAATTGTAATGAAAAGGCACGCTAGCATTTAAAAGTGCAAAGGTAAAATCATATGAGTTCAAGCGAGATATAGTAAATAATACACAAATTATCTGTATGGTAGTGCAAGATGGCAATTGTATATATTCAATATTATAATTCTGCATTAAACTAATAGGTAAATCTGAAACAGCATAATCCTCTCTAAAGCGGACACCTCCCAATAAAGGACAAAACTTCCGGTTCCGTTATTCGGAGGTTTTATTGTAATTCTTAAAATTCTTATCAAACCGATTACTAGGAAAGTGTCTGTGTTGTGAAAATTTCGATATCTGCCCGATTCGGAAAATTCCAAAACCCAGAACTGTGTTAGTCCCGTTTGCTGCCCGATTTCAAGCCACATGCTGAACATACTTTTAATTGTGAAGTAAAAAAATAGAGTAAATAGAATTCCCTCTTAAAAAAACTTAAAAAAAAAAAAAAAAAAAAAAAAAAAAAAAAAAAAACATCGGCCTTGCATCGGCATTTAGATATTTTTGAGGCCGATGGGCCGATGTTTTTTCCATTTTAGCATCGGCGGCCGATGCCGATGGTCGATGAAAAAAATTTCAACCATCGGCGCATCGGTCGATCCTTAATCGTTTTAAAGGGAACAGTTTGTAATTAGGTATGCTACAATTTTTGTTTTCTCTTTTTCATTGTACGTTCCAGTAATTGCCAAACCGTAGTACTATGTCCATTTTCTATAGAAACATTGTTATTCATTCTGTCATTAGAAACTATGTTGCGTTTTAATCCTTTAAATAGGTTTGTTCACTTATACGTCTCTCTCACTTATGCGCCTTTTTCTGTTGGTCCCTTGCGCCGGCGTATAAGTGAGGGTTCACTGTATATTAGTGCAGAGTATTAAACAGATTTTAACATAGGGAAAAAATATTGTACGGGAAAACGAATCTTTCCCTTGTGCCACAAAAAACAGATCGACGTCGAAAAATTTTCGAAAACAATATAAAACTATATTTTGTCCGACGTCGAAGTATTTAAAAAACGTGGCACTTTCGATACGTTCAAGATTATCGGTCTTGAACATTCAGGAACAACGGTCCTCAATATTCAAAATTACGGTCCAAAAAACCAATCGACGCAGAACAAATTTCAAAAACATATGGAATTATATTTTGACTAACGTCGAACTGCATGAAAACTTGCTATTTGATACGCTCGCGAATATCAGTCCTGAACATTCAGGCCTTGATATCGATTGAAATAGAAAAAGTTTCAAACCAATATAGTACTAGATTTTCATCGACGTCAAACTACGTCAACATCTACCGCTTTTAAAATATTCAGAAACAACGGTACTGAAGCCGATGGATGCATTAAATTATCAAATATATATATATCTAAACCTTGAGGTAAGAACAATAAATGTCAAAAATAATAAATCAGAGTAAGGGCGAAATTCAGGTAAAACGCTGCATCTGCAAAAGTGCGTTTGCGCAAAAGCGCCGAATCGGCGCAACGTTTCATGAGAAGCAAACAACGTTTCATAAGAACCCAAAAACCTGAAAATTTGCGCGTGCAACACACTTTTGCAGATGAAGCGTTTCACCTGAATTCCGCCCTAAACTGGTCTGGAAGTTTGCTGCTTTTCTGGATCCATGTCAGTTCTACGATGACCGAGCAGAAGGAAATGTTAAGGATTACAACTTTCAAGAGATTAATATCCCATGCAATATTAGGAATTTACATACAATGAAAACTTATTTTAGTTATGCTAAAGTTTCAAGTTAATTTGGTCTCTTTAAAATATAATATAAATTAATAAAAAGATGAAAAATAAAGGAGTTAGGTTATTGGGTAACGTAACTCAGTGCTAGGGCTGCAACCAATAGTATTAATTCCTCATAAAATGGTTTTGTATTATGAAGAGATAACATTTCTCTCTCAGGGCTGATTGGGCGTGGTCGGAATGGAAAAAAAAAAAAAAAACCCGACGTTTCGTCAAAAAATAAAATATATTTGTTTTTTTGTTCAAATAAATCTACCGGTTACACCGGCTGAGCCGGTGACTATGGCCGGAATTCAAGTAAAACACGGACAATCGCAACTCACCATTGCAATCGCAAATTCCAAAATTTGGATTCAAGTGAAACGTTACAATCGCTACGAGATGCGATTCTATCGTAATTCAACATCCAGTAGCGATTGCAATTTTGGTTTATTGCGATAGCAATACAATTGCGATAGCAATCGGTTTGATGAGAATTTTCGGTCGAAGCGATTGCAATGGTGTTTCACTTGAATTCGGCCTGGCCCCGATTCGGCCTTACATCGCACGTTCTGATAGATCTACCGGTTAACTGATCGTACTCCAATCGACCTATTGGTTTAACCGGTAAATCTATTCGAACACAAGTTTTAAGTCTCCTTCTCTTTACTCCGTGCTGCAAAATTGTGAGGATAGTATTTCGTGGTGGCATCACTATTAACTTCAATAAACAACATGGCTCCAAAAATTGTTGTTTCGCTTTCAATGATCAAAAGAAACATACAGTATTTACAACAGCAGTTGGGAGCTGCCTTAAAGAACAGTAGTGTGGTCGTTAAATTCATTTGCGTGATCAATATATTCTGTTATTTTTTGTCATTTAGTGACACTGCAGTGCGAATTCTTTGTGTTACTCCAGGCTTTATAATTCCCCCCAACTTCTGGGTGTGGACTGCATTTACTCATTGCTTTTTAGAAACGAGATTATGGTTGTTGTTAACTGATGTCATTACGGTTGGACTTTGTGGAAAGCTTTTAGAACCGTTATGGGGGGCGTTGGAAATGCTAACGTTTTTTGCTCTGGTCAATACATCGGTAGCATTCTTATCAGTTTTGATCTACATAGTCATATTTACAATTACATCAGATCCGCGCTACTTGTTTTCCGTTCATATCCATGGTTTAGCCGGGTACTGTGCTGCGGTGTCTGTAGCAGTTAAACAGATCATGCCTGATCATATACTTGTGTCATTGCCATGTGGTAAGTTAAGAAACAGAAATGTCCCCCTTTCTGTTTTGTTACTGAGTTTAATTTTGTGGTCACTCAATATCGTAAGAGGTACATATCCAGTTATGTTTTCAACCGGACTACTGTCATCATGGATTTATTTAAGATTCTACCAGCATCATAGTAACGGGACTGTTGGTGACATGGCTGATGGTTTTACCTTTGCTAGGTTTGTATTGATTTGAATTTAATCCATTTCTCAAAGTAATGAAAGCTACACTATTCTAATTACTACATTTAATTTGACTCCTACATTTGTTATACATATTTCTTGAAAAAATTTCTTTCAATTATTATTGATAAAATGGCGTAGCTGAGTTTGAGGATCCCCTAGGTTTTGAAAATTGTCTCATAGAACAAAGAAAGCGAAAAACGACTTTAAAGGAAGACATGCAGTGGGAAAAGGTAATTGAAAAAGAAAAACAGGGAGAACAAATCAAGTATGAAGCAATATCAGATGGTTACACAAGAAAAGACGATTCTTCAGATTTATCATTAAAATTAGCAAACTAATGGCTGAAATCAGCTGTCTAGAGATTTGTCTGAAATTGTGTCGCAAAATGGATTGTTTGTTGTTACGGAAACCACTTGGGTGCCCGAGCCCGAGTAGACAGATCTAACCGATTTAAGGCGAAATAGATACAGCTTCTGTTTTAACAAGCCCCATTAACCCGGGAGAAAGCGCGCCTTTCATTCAAACACGGAAGCGCGCGCGGGGTCTGGACGGACCCCGAGCACCAAAAGTAATTAAATCTACTTTTTCAGTAATATTTTAAGTTAGAATGCTTATTAATAAAAAATTAAAGATTTTCTATATTTTTTAATTCAGCAAATCTCTTGAATACAATAAAAAAACATTTAAATTACGAACCTGGGGCAATTTAACATCTCTATTTCTAATCTTCTTTATCGATGCAAGATTTACATAGGTTCAGTGTATGTTCTTTGCACAAAAACTGGTTACATTTTAAGCAAGCAGCAGATGATTTTTTGTCCTTATTACGCGGGCAAATATAACAACGTCCTTTGGAATTTACTGCTGTTTTTGTTTTCTTAGATGTAGGGTCATCTTTGCTGCAAACGTTCAAGCATCTCTTACGGCAGTCTTGGGGAAGTCCCACTTGTCTTGAACGTCTTTCGATGTTAGGTTTTATTAGATGTAGAGTAGGGTGGTCCAAAAAAGGCCATTTTTCAAAAATTTTTGATTTTTATTGGTGCTACCCTCCCATTTGGTTCTATTTAATTAAAAAATAATTATTGTGAAGTTTGAGCTCATAATTTTAATATTTAGAGGTGGCTCAACAGCCTCAAAGTTCTGCTTTTTTCGAATTTAGGCTACAAATGTAACTGAAGCTGGGATGTGAGTAAACTTTCATTTCATAAACATCTATAGCATTTTGTAATTTGAAAATAACCTGCATATTAAAAATATTCAGAGATTTATAGATGTGGTTTATCTTAGTATCCATTGCAAACTCTGCTTTTTACAATCATGATAAGCTCGTCAATATCAGTCAACAAATTGCAAAGAGAATTGTAATTGTTCTTCCCTGTGTTTCATTTTCCCATTATAAACTCTTTTATAAGGTCTTTACCCCCCTTCAGCATGATCATTAACAATTGAGACTCCTTTAATTAGTTTTGGTGCTTTCTTAAAATCTTCCTAAAGCCCCACATTTCTGGACCTACCATAAATGAAACCATACGGTAAACTCAAGCTTTCAAAGAATGAAAATAACAGCTTTGTGACAGTCCTCAAATTTTATATCTATAATTTTTTTTAGTAAAATCTTGTGCATTTTTCAGCATTATAATGATTATAATTATTATTTTGTTTTCTTCATTCATTGCCTTCAGCATGGCACTTGACTGACGAAAAGAGCTAATGCCACAAGCTATTTGGATAAATACCGAAGGTGATTGGTTAACTCCTGTTGCAATTTTACCTATGCTTTCATCATTTTTTAAATCCTTCTATAAGGATTTCATTAAATTCAAATCATGCATTTTAAGGCAAAGAAGCTGCCATCCGAGCCTTCAAATACACAGAGTTATAAAGGATTAAAAAAATGCATTGTTTGGCAACCCCTTTTGTTCCATCGATGTGATGGTGAACAGCAAATAAATATTGAAAAATAATACAAAATGTTGCCCTTCTGTCAAGCATGATGCATAGCCTGAGGTGCAATGAATTAGATTCCACGTGGAGGGGTCTTACCAAGAATTATTAATCTTCCCAGGTAGCACAAATAACGTTTAAACGTTTTAGAAACGTTTTTAATCGGTTGTTACAACGTTAATAACCATTTTACACCGTTTAAACAACAAAGTGTGCTACTTGGGTTAGTTCAAGACATTCTCCATAGTCATCTGTTGCTTGCTTGCAGAATGCTTTCAGCAAATTCTATTCTGCTATCCATTACAGCAGTTTCTTGTTCCAAAAATTTCTTTATTGTTGATTTCTATAATGCATTATTTTCTATGCCTGCCAAAAATTTTTTTTCTTGTTTTTGTTGAAAATTCTCTTTTAGTTTCTTTTAAGCCAATGTGGTTATGAAGAAACAAACCCATTCCCTTACGAATTGAAGTTAGTTTACTACTAGTTATTTAATGTATGATAGAACCTAAGAACCAAGATAAATGTCTGATTTTGATACTTTTGATATAAGTGCTATTCTCACTTATTTCAAAATAAAGAGACTTGCGAAATTTAAAAATATTTCCAGTGTGTGCAACTTGCCATACTACTAGTGATGAAACTTAAACAATTGTGAATATTCATGATGGTCTCAATCATAATTTTGAATGCATTTGATGGTCAGAGTTAAAAATAGATACACATGTAACAAACATTGAGAATTATTTTGTTTACTACAGTTTACAGAATATATTTCATGTAATTTATATCTCCAAAAAGTATTTTTATATTTACAGTATATATTACAAGGCTACTGTTAGGTCTGTAAATAAAATGACAATTTTATAATACAATTATTTTCTTTTCATAAAATAACTACTGTATTTTTCCTTACTTTGGTTGTGTGTTAGTACACGCTCTATGTTTCAATGATACAAACTTCACCTGCATTGAGCCACCTCTAAATATTGTCAAAATGTTTTCAAAATTGGTCTGATTTATTTTTTAAGGCATAGGAACCAAATGGGAGGGTAGCACTCAAAAAATTTTCACCTTCGAAATTTTGGACCACCCTACTGTAGAGCCAAATCTTTCAGGAACAATCTTCTGCTTCTGTACTGGAGGGGTGGTTTTTTTGTTGATAATAATATTATCCTTGCATTTATGGCCGCAATATTGAGCATGGAATAAAATATCACCATCGGCCACCTGTTAGTAATTCGGGTAGTGGAATAGTTAGCTTCCATCTCATCCACAACATCAACTGCACCTTTTGTTAAATTATAAAATGATATAATTTCTGGTTTCCGCTTGTCACCTGTTGATTCGTCAATTGCGTCATCGTTGTGCATTGAGGAAAGCAAAATGACACATTTCCCCTTTTTTGGAATGTAGGAAACAGCAGTTAAGTCTTTTTGAAAAGCAAAAACGGAAGAATTCACTTCTCTACCTTTTGCTACAGTGAATTCTGGAGGTATTTCTCTTTTATCTTTTCGAAGAGTTCCAACCAAAGTGATTTTTTCAGACAGAAGATGTTTTGCTAAGGGATAACTTGTATACCAATTGTCTGTAGTGAGATTTCTTCCTGTTTTATATAACGGTTGCATTAGTCTTGTAACAATATCCAAAGGTTTGTTACTTTTTTGGAATTGTCCTTCTGGTTGATTTCCAGCGTATATCTCCATATCAGAAGTGTAAAATGTTCGGGAATCTACTAAAGCAAAAATTTTGATCCCATATTTTGCTGGCTTGTTTGGTATATATTGTCGAAATCCGCAACGTCCTCGAAAGGGCAAAAGTTTTTCGTCAATCGTGACGTATTCACCTACGCAATAGGAATCTCGGCAAAGTTTGACAAATGTTTCAAATATGTTTCTGATTGCCGCAAGTTTGTCTTCTTTTTGCCTTTCTTCTCTTGTATTGATGTTGTCAAACCTCAAGCATCTCAGAAGAAATAAAAATCGCTTATACGACATTGTAGCAGGAAACATTTCAATGCCAGTACCATCTGTAGCCCATAGGTCACGAACGTCCAGGTGCGATGATTTGTGCAAACCACTCAAATATAAAAGTCCAAACACCGCTCGAATTTCAATTTCATCTGTTTTTTTTGCATCTCGAGCTCTTGAATATTCTGGCGATATTTTTTGAATAAAAATGTTCGTGCTTAATATAATTTCGTTAATAATGTCTTTATTTATAAAAACATCCCAAGCCTCATTTGGTGTTTCAGCATTCTTTCCAGCCAGTCTGGGACCTGGGAGATGCGATATGATGTTTTTCGCACGGGTTCGACCATTTGTTTTAAATTTTTCTCTAGCCCATGATGTGCACTTATCTTTTCCAATGAAATCCTGATTGTGCAATATAAGCTCTTTTTCATCAGAATCATCATACAATTCTAATTCTGATTCTGAATCATGTTCACTCATAATTTCTAGATCAGAACAAATTTCGTTATCTGATAAAGCATCTTCTTCGCTTTCAACTTCATCTAAAAGTGCTCGAAGCCTCTCCATTTCTTTTTCGTAAGGAGTCGGCATAGTGGAGCGAAAAATGTGCGTCCACTTGCAGAGAGAAACAGCGATCAAATGACTCACGCGACAACGCGCGCGGGGTCCGGTCAGACCCCAAGAGGAGACAACCCCTTTGTTAAAGGAGAAATAATGCCCTCAAGAATTTTTGCCTCCTGCTATGAGTAGAGGGGTGTGTAAAAGTAGACTACTGAAGAGAATGACCTTTCAAGGTCAGTGGATAAAAAGAAATTCCTCTTTCAAATTGCATGGGGTCCGTACGGACCCCGCGCGCTTTCTCTCGGGTTAAGGTGGAAGTCCAATTTAGCTCAACTCACATGCCGTAAGACCTGTTTATAGAGCAGGCAGTCATTCAGAACACTCATTCACACAGAGAAAGGACAAGGTCAGGAGAGAGTGAAAGTACATCCATGCTCGAGCCGGGATTCGAACCCAAGACTTCTTCATTTCGGCAGACTCCTCTGAAAACTAGACAAGGTGGCCTGTAGCAAAATGGATGATAGAAGATTCTGAGAAGTTACAAGAAAGGGAAATAACTGTAGAACAAAAAGAAAGCTGAACTTTAAATTAAGATTTTTCAACTTTTAAACCCACAAAATTAGCAATTTTGTACCATAAAAAAATTAAAAAACCTTAATTTACTTTTCAAGCACAAAGCAATTTCTTCAATTTTGTGTTAAACTTTATTGTTGAGAAAAGAAAATACAAGTTTTATTCATAATTATACATCTAAAAAACCAAAAAATGTTTAATTTTCCCATATTGTCGTCAACATTTTAATTGTGTTTGGTTTTTAACTTTGCAGTAACTATATTTTTGTTTCAATTTTAATCATACATAAATTTAAATTAATACTTCCTTTTTCTTTTTAAAATCAAAGCAAATAGTTACAAAAAAAAATAAATAAAAGTCTTCTTTATATTTTTTTCATGAAACTTATAAAAAGTGGGAAAAAGAACAACTTTTACTTTTGTAGAAGTATAGTGTGTTTGAAACATGCTGAATAAGCCAAGTAAATGAGGAAACAAATGTTAGATCTTAAAAATTTAGTTTTGATCTTCTTGTATTTACTAGATGTAGTTATGTTTTAAGATGTTCTGGGCAATTCCACGAAACTGGAGACATCACACATGAAAAAAAAATTTCAATGTACCAATAGTTTTTTGATTTCATATGATGTAAAAAAGAATGAATTTTTATAAAATAACGCTAAAAAGGCTAGAAACTCATTTCTTGTAAGTTTTACAGGTAAGTTTTGACAACACCATTTTGTGCATTTTTCTTGTATTAGAGCTATTGAAAGTTCACCTGTTTTTTTACTTATGAAATTGACTGGTATGACTACAGTTTTATTTTTTATTGAAATTTAGTTTATGGATGAAGAGATTAAGCCAACAAAGAAGCTTCAAACTGTAATAATTATTTTGTAAACAATTTTTATAAATTAGTCCTCACATTCATGTAACGTCAGTTACAAAATAGTATAAAGGTTTGTTCTACTTAAACAAAACTAAACCCAAGATTACAACAAGTCATATTCCCTTCATTTATGATAATATCTTTAATATTTTTCACTTAAATATTAAAAAGTAGTTGAATTAATATATTTAAAACTTGCTTAAAATGTGTAACATCAGTCACAGTAACATCAGTCACATCTCGCTTTTCACTAAGATGCTTTAAATAAACTACACAAATAGCACTAATTGCTTAAAAAAGGCAGCATATTAGGTGAGAGAAATTTAAAATGATGGAAAATATGACAATTAGTAAATCAAAAGCAGTGTATGATAAAATGAGCAGAGAAAAAAAGATATTTTTTTTTTTTTTTAAGTGATCATTTAGCTACGTTCAAAGTAAGTTTAGAATCAAGTTTTAAAAAAGATAAATTAGGAAAAGAAATACAAGAAAATGTAGAGCACAAAAAAGCCCGGTTTTAAATAGCACCTGTTCTTTTTTTCTTTTTAAATTGAAACTGGGCAAACAAGTACTCCTAACTCTCCGTGTATGGCAGTTAAATGAAAGTGTTTGCCAATGAAAACAGAACATGGTTAAGTAATTTTGGACCCTATATGATCTTAGGAGACGTGCACCAGGCTGGAAAGATATCAAAACTGCTTGAAATAATAACTCTGAAGAGATAAGACGCTAAAAAAAACATATCTAGAAGCATATGAATTTATTTGTGAAACAATATATAAAAATGAGAAAGCAAATTTGCGGAATTGAAACATATGTTTTTGATGTAGCAAATTACAGTACAATATTTTCCTGCGAAATTAGCACAAAAGCTTCATAAATAGCCTACACTACCTTTTGAAATATAGCCCCACATTATTTTCCTAAAGGTTCGGCGAACTTCAATATTAGTGAAGAAAATCCAAATCACAATCGATTGTACGTATATCTTTTTTTGTACCGTGTAGTGACCATTTGTGTGACCATGTAGTGAAACACCAGTTATAGATTTTTGAAGGGACTGTATGAAAAAAACTATAATGGGTAAACCTTTATATGCATTGGACTTTGCCGTAACAGATTAAAAAATGTAGAAACAAGAAACGTATTCATGGTGCTTGACTGTATATTAAAATTTTATATTATTTTTAATTTTATTTTTGATAATTAGAATCTGGTATAAGTGAAAAAAGTTTATATTAAGAAAAAAAATCTTATGTGTAATTTACTCAGTTTATTTTTAGTATTTTAAATTTATGTGTTTATTTTGTATAATGAAAAAAATGAAAAATTTTACTTACATCATCATTTGTTTTCAGTTTTTTCCCTAATGTGATCCAGCCTCCATTAATAGTGCTTGGGAATGCAGTGTTTGAATTTCTTGTTTATATCAGGCTATGTAAAAAGCCCCTCAGAAAATACAACCTTGCGTCATCTTCATCTATATCTGTTACTATACCAGGAACAGAGCCTCACGATGCTGAACGAAGAAGGTAAGAATTTCTCTTACGGTCCATCTTTTGTTTTAACTTCATGAGAACTTTTATGGGCAAGCATATCTGCCAACTTTTTTTACCCATGAGGACTAGGGTGGATCGAAAAACTTTTTTTGGGCTTTTAAATTGACTAAGGGGGGTGAGAAAAGGTGTCCATTAGAAATAAACAATTACCTGTAAAATTTGAAGTTGATCAGATAAAATCTTCATGCTCTGCAAGGCGGTCAAAGTTCGTAAATTGAGCCCAAAAGTGCATTTTTTCATTGTTACGAATATATTAGTTCTTAGTATTTTTTCAAATCGCTAGGGTGCCAAAAAGTTACCCAAATGGGATGAAATGCTATGATGTAAAATTAGATCACAGTCTGATAAAATCTTCTTGCTCCACCTGGTGGTCGAAATTTGCATATTTAACCCCTAAATAGCACTTTTTCATCATGAATGAAAAAATTCTTTTGAAACGACCATGGGTAAAAAGGTTGCTCCTTGCGATCAGAACCCTTTTTAGAAACTAGAGACCCGTTACTGCAGGGACTTGGAGGTATGTGACCAGTCCTCCCCCGCCCACCTTCACAGTCCTCGCCAACTTCGAAAATTAATGTTTTTATTTTCATGTATATAACTGAGCAATTTTTTTGAATTCCGGAACCTCTAGCTAGTTTATATTTCAATGGCGAAAAGATGTTACTTGAGTTCAAATAAAAAAAAGGGAAAAAAAGTTTCATCCATGAACAGTTTTAGAAGAGAATATTACGAACTAGTGCAATAGCCTCACTCAAAATAAATTTGACAAGTTACCATTCAATCTGGCCAAGCCAACACTATTTTATGCTAAATACTAGCATTCCTCAAAGATTGAGACATTTCGTGTGATAGTTCTATTGTTGTAGGTTGTGATTGAACAAATTTAAACACCGGATTTAAATGATGTAAGATTCGATTATTACAAGTATCTTTAAATTGTTTGCAATGTCTATGGAGAAGAACAAGGATTTTTCTTAATTTCAGCCAAGATTGTCACGAAAAAGTATGAACACTTAATACAGTACAGAACCTTTTATCCGGGAACCAAAATACCGGGAACCCAGAAAACCGGCAACATTTTGTCGATTTTTCCGCCACTTTTTGAAATACGCATTTTCGGCAATTTCTAAAAAATGACGAGATTTTTTTTTTCGTTTTTTCTTTTGAAATATCTGAATGAATATGAACGGTTTCTTTATAAATACCATATAAGTGGCATATAGCTCAGAAATTTTTAATATTGTAATACCTATAAGCACTTCTGGATCATTTTCTCTTCAGATTTTAAGATGCATTACTATTTATTATAGTAACTTGGGTTTTATAAACAATTGGCAAATATCGCTTCGTAGCAATTCAGAAAACCGGGAAATTCAGTTATCCGGGATAGCTGTGGTCCCGAACATCCCGGATAATTGGTTTTCTACTGTACTTTCAATTTCGAAATCACAGTTCTCTGTTGAGTGTTCCCCAAGAATTTTAGTTTAGATAGAAACTTTCTCTTTTCCTGAAATTTTATTTTTAAAAAGTAGAAGATTTAGTAATAAAATGTTCTTTACTGAAATAAATCGAAAAGTGTACTTATCTGTACTTGTGTTAATCTGAAATCTGAATTTAGCACGCATAACATTAATGGGTCTTGTACTTTAGAAAGTAACACGTCTTATAGTCACATTTTGGCGAATATTTATTAAACAAGCAAACAAATAATAATAAAAAAAAAAGCCCCAGAGCTGTAGTGCTAGAATATATTGTATTTGCAATTTTTTGTGTTTTAGTTAAGAGAAGGTATTCATCAGTAAGTTTTCTGCTTGTGATCAATTCAAGGCACTGCACAGCGTGAAGATTTTACTCGACTCCAATGTAATTTTGGATGCTTTAAGTATCTTGATCCATGAATAATATCTCAAATCTGTTTAGGACCTTCCTTGCAATTCGACTTTTTATGTCAAACCACATGGAAGTGTATACTTTAAACATAAAGGTTGGCAGTGTAATTAATTTTGCAGATAGAAGTGTTCCAGCATAACACCTTCCAGGAATGCACGATTGGGACTAATTTTAATGTTACACTGTCACATCACCTGTCTTTATTAGCACATTTGTTTTTTCATTGTTTTTCTTTTAAATTCTTCCAATATAGTAAAAGTATTCATTGTTTGAAATGTTACTTTATTTTAAAAGATTAGAAATGTATTGTTTGTGATTCATTATCGAATACAGTGCTTATATTTTCGAAAATTTAGACAGACCTCTGTAGTTCTCTTTAGTATTGGTCTTTGGATTTTTGATCATTATTATTATTGTTATTATTAGTAGTATTTTTCACACATGCTTGTCAAAGTTTTTTTTAAACTTTCATTTTCATTGAAAAAAAAAATCTTTTAATTTGTATCTTTCTTTTCCAATAGGCAAATTGCATTAAGAGCTTTGAGTGAAAGACTTAGTAAAGTTGAGCAAGTTCCCTGGCCTTCCACAGCAGATGAATCAAAATTACCTGAAAAGAGTAAAAGTGTCAGTATTATGATGCCACCAGTTCTTGCACATCATCAAAATACATTGTTAACATCAACTAATCCTGAAAAATCACAGTCTAAACCAAGTCCTGAGACAGAAAAGTTGATTTCTATAGATGACCCATCAACAAGCAAGTCATAACCATAAATTTTGTGTCAGTTTGCTTTCATTACATATTATGAATCATAATATCATGTTTTAATTGATAAGTCTTCTTCTAACTGGTAAAAAAATAAAAGCAGGACAGTGACTGCTTGATTCTTGGGCAATTTGAGTTAATTTCCTATTGTCCAAAGTTTCTGAAATGAAATGCTGCTTATACAACAATTAATTGATAGTGTTATGAAGCTGTGTGACAAAGGCTTTAAGTTTCCTATTGTAGTTCTATGGTTTTGCAATGATTTGAATTGACAATTTATTGACTTAGTCAACTTATAATATGTGCTCTACGTGTCAGGGATAAGAAGTCTTGTTCAAGTCAATGTTCTTTAGTTGTTTTCAGAGCTGCCGCTGATGCATTGTGGTAGGTCAAATATTCTAAAATGCTGAAACGGAATGCAAACAGTGAAACTCCATGTGTGCTGTAAAGAGCCCTAATTTTTAATGGTATATTTCAAATAAATAACATAAATTCAAGCAAACAATGCAAGGCTCTGTTCAGTTAAAAATATTTGAATGTTTTTAAATATTTTTAATTTTAGGGACTTCATTTTATTCTGCAACTCATCCAAGTTTACAAGGATGCCCGTGTCCAGATTTAATAACATTCTGTGGCAACCTTGGCTATTATAGAACATAAGGTTCTAGTGCTTGATTTCATTGAATTGAGTTATAGAACAAAGAAAAAGCACTGAAAGTTATATGAATGTATATGTTTTGTGAAATAATTATCACTGAAAACATGCTTTTTATCTTTGCATTTCCAAGTTAATTTGTGTTTTATATTTTTTGGTGATACAGTAATATGTAATTTTATTAAAAGTATATTTTAAAATAATTTTATTAAAATGCAACATGAAAAATGTCACTTGAAATTTCGTATCTGTGCTGTTCTAACTAAAATGAGCTTTTGTTGGAAACTTTGTGACTAGTGTTATTGACAGTAAGAAAGAACTTGTGATTAAAAATTGTATTAATGAAGTATTTTTACATACATGGTTGAGGCATTTTTGTTTTTATTAATAAGATTCAAATGGGAAATTAACATTTCAATCAAGTGTTGTGAAATTTGATTTGTTGTCCTGAAGTAAATTGAAGCTAAAAAGAATGATTTTTTTGTATGAGATATAACTTAAGTGTCAAATTTTATTTTTGAGTTTTTCTTCTAAATGATCAATATTTTCTACATCATAAACTGTTGTTGAGTTTAAAAATAAGATATTGCTGATGCAGTACAAAATATTATTTATATTAATTTTGTTCTGTGATATTTATAACGTCCTTTCATTTTTGTAAAAAAATACGGTAACTTTTAAGCTTTTAACTAAGCACCATTTATTTATTTATTTTTTTTAACGTGAGAACCCAGGTTTTATTGAAAGTTAGTAGAGTGGTAGTTCCATAATTTTACCCCATAAAATGTGTTGACTTTTTTATTTCTGTTTTTTAGATTTAATTTTCATTTATTGTTTGATATTATAGTTTATGTGAACTGTAATTTGACTCTGATAACTTAAACTCCATGTGAAAAAAGATTGAAAATGATTCTATTTATCAAAATAGGTGTAAGAGAAGCTGATTTGCTTTGCCAGTACAGTTCTGTAATGACAATTAGCCTGGTGCCAGTATAAAAATTCTGTTCTTTCCATAACAGAACTTAGATTGTCCAAGATCAAATGTCTTGTTATCAGAGCCATGCTATTCTCATTTCAACTACTACTCATTTCTAATTGGAAAAAAATAAGCACTTGCTTGAGCAGTGTAGATCTTATATAGTTGGTACTCATCCACAGTGTGTAAGAGATGCATTGCAAATATATATATATATATATATATATATATATATATATATATATATATATATATATATATATATATATATATATATATAAATATATATATATATATATATAACATCAGATTTGAGCCTCCTAAAACTACCAAAACACTCCTCCACAACTTTAAAAAATGCATTTTAAAGCCTTCATTTGTTTTTTATCCCTATATTGTTAGGTTAAAAATATTAGCAAAAAGCATCCATTCCTTTTCATTTGATTCCTCCCACAAGAGATGTCCAAAATAACTATGATACAAAAAAAAAAACCTTCATCTGAAATGAAAATTGATTTTTTTGTGCTTGTTACAATTGTTGAAATAATTAATATCATAAGAATTGCTCTTTTGCTTAAGATACTCTAAATTTGTGTGCAATACGGTTAGACTCATGAGATCATGGAATATACTTTACTCTTCAGTATAATGAAATCTTTAATCCAAATGTGAATTTCTATTCTAACAGTACACCTTTTAACTCTTCGTACTATCATCATGCTTAAGATTTTTAATATGAATGTAGCAAAAATCTGAATATTCTTAAAGCAGGCATTTATTCCCCCTGCCCTGCAAAGACACAGTGACAGATGTCTTATTTTAGATATAATCTTCTGGATACTAGCAAAAGCTTATTTCAATTATTTCTTCACCTAATTTAGCTAATTAAACCTTTCTGGATGTCTTGTGTGCTTTAAATGAAACTTCTTTTTCAGATTCACTATAATATGTCTCCTTACTTTCTTTCACCCTCAATATAATTTCAATTCTTTATTCCTTTTTAAATTCTAATGACATCTTAGGAAGATTTACTCTTCCTCTGTTTCTTTAACTGCTTGTTTTTCCTGTATAAGTCATTTGAAATTTATCATCTAGAAAATGTAAGTTTCACAGGACCCTGTTAATCACTTCATACCAGTTGTATTCTTGTAGGGTAATTCATACAACAATTCCTTAATCTACTGGCGTAGTTGGATTTATCCAAATCCTTTTGGTTCCATCCTAAAAGACGTCCCTCATTAAAACGGAATTTACTACTGCACTGATTCTTTGAGTGCTTGCATATTTGCCTCAGTGACCAACCTAATTTTTTTTTGGACAACTAGGATTTTGTTGGTAAGCTTTAGATCAAGACCAAGCTATATTACTTGGGAGTGAGCTTGGCATTGTGTGTGTGTCTGTTGAAATCAAGTTATTTCTGTTGGTAGAATGTTATAAAAGACCATTTTTAATTTTTTAAGTACAGTAACCCTGTGATTCGAATACTCTTTGTGCTTTGGATCAAATTATATCAATTATTATATTGGATAAACTTTAGTTTTTCTGAAAACAACTTCTTCTATACTCGCTTAGCAAGGTCAGGTCTTTTCGACTAGAATTTTTAAGGATTGAGGAAGTGGTGTCTTTGTTTTGATTGTGTTTATTGATAGAGGCTGTGGTGTACTCAGAGAGCTCATAGAGGCTGTGGTGTACTCAGAGAGCTCATAACCTAACTTTGCCCCCCTAGCCATGAGGCCTTTTGGTGCAGCGGCCAAAGCACTGGGTTTCTATCACCAAGGTCCCATGTTCTATCCCAATCGGGAAGACGTCTTACCTACGCCACATTTGGTGACCTGAAGGTGATCAACAGATTGCCGCAACAGGCCCCTCATCAGCAGCAACTAGGTGTAACTGGGCCCTGCTGCTTAGGTCAAAATGTCTGGCTTCCTTGCACCCCATCTGGTCTAAATGTCGCTCTTTTGCACTTCCCTGATCAATCACTTGTGAGGGGAGTTATGTGGCATACTCAGAAAGCACATAACCTAACTCCCCCCTCCCCGAGTCACAAGGCCTTTTTGCTCAGCAGCCAAAGCACTGGGTTTCCATCACGGAGTCCCAGGTTCTATTCCCGACTGGGAACACCTCTTACGTATACCATAAACATATATGCATATTGTACATTCAAGAACCATTACTTTATATTGTTTTTAAATATTACTTTTTCCTGTTAAGTAATTGCCCTGCTATTCCACTGAGTGTCTTCCCCTGAGTATTGGATAAGATTCCAGTTTATATAGCGCAGTGCAGCAGATGCAGGCAGACTTCATAGCAAGAATAATAGAAAATCCATGCTTTAAACTTATTGAAACTAACCCAAGTTATTTCTCTATTGTCCAAACTATGGTTAATATGACTAGTATGTTGGGATACGATTTCGGGTACTTACGAGAACAATCGGTATAACAAACTCGTCTGAAAGTACAGCTTAAAACTGATTAATGAACCAAAACGAGTTGTAAGTTTTCAATGTGCTCTCCTTCGTTATAACTGATGGGCAAACTGTTTTTGTTCATGTTTGTGGGTGAAACACATGTTATGGAATCTTGTACACCACACTGTCTTCCCCCTCATCTACCCTATTTTTAAAACAGGTATGATGAATTAAACATACCATGGGATTAAATTTGTACTGTATATTTTGCTTTAGCATCAAAAAGGAATGACAATAATCTGTTTTATTGTGTGGTTAAAATAAGGAATGAAAAATAAATTAAGCATTAAAAAAAAGAAAATTGGTTTGAGTTCTCATTATGAGTAACTGTTTTCAATTTGCATTTTGCATTGTACTAATTTTTCAATATAAGTTACCCCACTGTGTCACTCATAACATCCAATGATTTTTCATGGAAATGCACTTCTCTATGTGCTGGCGTATTGAAACAAGAGAGGGGGCAAATATTCTTGATTGTGATATTGATTTTGTGAAATGAGTTTTTCATATTGGTTTTATGATCGACTTTTTTTGTCCCCTTTTCTTTTCTTTCCTTCTTTCTCCGTAAATAATCAATTGTTTCATTGATTAAAAGAAATACACCTTTTCATAGCTGCCAACTTGTACGATTTAGTCCTACATTGCAAGATTTGGGGACATGTTATAAGATCTTATAGCATAATTGTAAGATATTTAAGTTTTAGGTTTGCAATATTGATTTTATATAAGTTTTCTGTTACGTTGCTTTAGAAGAATGGTGCAACTACATATGACACTTAAGATAAGCTCCAACGTGAATATTTTCTGCTCAAATATATGATTTGCCAAATGATATATTAAAAATGGTGAGAATTGGGGTGACAAAATGAGCTGCTTTGAAGTAATTAGTTGATGCTTCTAGTTCATTGAAATGTGAAAGGGTCTCCTTTTCTATGCTTTCTATTTTAGCTATACCTCCCAACCTTTCAAAATTACAACAAGCTATTAGTTTCTTCCAAAAGGATACTCTAAATAATTTATACTGATTATGCACCTTGCAGAAAAATATCAAAGTTTTAAAAGTACACACGTTGTATACTTGAATCGGTAAAAGTACTTGCCTGCCTTTTGACTGTGTGTTGTAATCCTTTATTTTTCTTCTGTAAATCAACACTGCTATATTGTTTTCTTTCTTTGTCCCGCCCCCCATTTTTTTACCGGTATAAATACTGATTAATTAAAGGTAAGGATCTGAAAATATCTTAATGCTTTAAATTTTAAGGATTTGTTGTGTGTTGGTTAAGAAGCACAAATACGGCAAGCATTACAAGATTTTTGAAGTTGGCATGTTGGCAGCTATGGCTTTTTTTTTTGTGTGTGTCTTATTCTCAAACCAGCTACTCTTTCATTGTACTTATTCTTTTGCTACTGTTAAGCTTTATCGTAATATCTTTTAAAAAGTTATTAGAATCTGAGCTCTTTTTATATGAAATGTTACTTATCCAAGTAAATATTTTAAAACAATGTTACTATTAGAAATAAACTGTTATGGTGGAAGAAATTTTTACCTTTGAACATTTTCTTCTTAAAAGTAAAGTGGAAAAAGTTTTTTTTCTCTGTAAATAGAAGAAAAAAATGTGTGAAAGATTATTCTGTAGATGGTTATATATACATTATGATGTGAAAAAGTCATTTTTCTCATCCCAATGTATGACTTCCTACCAATATGTATTACTGTACATTATAAATACCTTTATTGCTTTGTTTAATTTAACTGAAACCCTAAATCTGTCTTGAAATCTATATCTGAAGTTATTGCAGAAAATCTGTAAACAATATCCAAATCCTGTTTGTATCAAGTTTTATTTTTGTATAATTCATATTTAATTTTTCTGTTCTTTTATTTTGTTAATTTCTTTACACTCAATTTAAAATCTTATATTGTAAAATGTGCTTAAATGAAGTCAGCTTAGCATTTTTTAATTCTAGTCAATAATACAAAATAACACCTTCAGTCAAAAAAAAAAAAAAAAAAAAAAAAAAAAAGTACTATGTTCATTCAAGAAGGAAAAAGGCTCTTTAATGCTAGATGTAGTGTACCTGTAAGAAAAATCAAAGTAAATTCAGGTTCTGAACTTCAAGCTTCAGGAAATTTGCACGCATTCTAATTTTTACCTGTGTTTGAGGATTGAACTAGTTAAGGGTTTAATGATCAAGAGAGAGAGATTGAAAGATAATCTCGAACAGATTGCTATGTTAACAGTTGACACATGAGTTCACTGCTTCTATTTTTCCACCTGAAAACTGAGTTGGGTTAATCCTAGGATTAAACCTCACTTCAATCAAAGAAAATGAAGTTTTGAGTTATTGTGTGGTTAAGGACTGCTCTGACAATTCTCCTATTAATCAATAATGGATTTATATATAAAGAATTGAATTATGGTATTCAATGTGTAAAAAATTGCAGTGTTGAATTGATATATTTCACAGAAGTGAAAACAAAAATCATAAAATCAGTATTCAAGTAATAAATAGAAAGAGCTTATGTGTAAAAAGAGAAAAAAGATAGTAAAATGTACCTTTTCTTACAAAAAATTACTTAGATTTTTTTTCTTTAGCTTTGACAATGTGTTACTTGTAAAAATAAATGTCACATTAAAAAAATAAGAAATGTCTTTAATACCTTTGAATCTGTTAATTTTAATTTATTCTGTTTTCTGAAAATGTCCCATATGCTTACTTTTGTCCCAGGCTCTATAATCTAGTAGTGCACACACACACACACAGTCCAGCCTAAAAAAAAATTTAAATCTTAATTCTTCAGATTTTTATTTTGACTTTTTTTATTTGTTATTTAATTTCTTTTTTTTTTAACAAAAAGTTTTAGTGAACATTCCTTTTTGATTTGACCTTTAATTAAAAAAAGAAGAAATACTAAAACAAAATCCTCTAGTGTGATATTTTCATTTTTGAATACTTATAAAAAATTAAAGTCATTACATTAGTTTTCCTTAGTTCCCACAATAAGAATACTCATGTAACATTGAAATAATATAATTGGTTTGTATCAGGAAATATCTAATTTGAAATTCTAAATTACTGAAGTAATTTGTTAATTGAGTTGCATAGACTTAACCCATTAATGCCTGACATTTTTTTCCAACCATATTTTGTATACTGGTTACATGGCTACAGAACACACTTTACAGTGGTTATGTGCTGCAATCTGTTAATAATGAATTGAAACAATACCAAAGTAATAATTAAACACTATTATTTGGTTGAAATGTTCATTTTTGGTAAATTCAAACACTTTTTGGACCGTCCCTAAAAAGGTATGTTAGGCATTAATGGGTTAATAGTTTTTTGCAAAATGTTATGTTACATTTTTTGGGTATTTTTCTATTCTGTATGCCAATTTGAAAACTCCTTTAAGAATCCAGGAGCCAGGCAAAAAAAAAAAAAGTTGCCTGCTTTTTACTCATCCAAAATTGGACCTTATATTGTAATTTCCATACAAAATATCTTTTTGCCATTGTTTTCTCCAAATCCCAAATAGATTTCAGGAACTTTGTTGAAAGCAACATTGAAATTGGAATTTTTTGTTAATTCAATATTTAAGGTAATACTTTGTTCAGTACAAATACTGAAACATCTAAGTTACTCAGTAAATTAGTTTACCTTAATGTTAAACTTAGGGTCATCACTATAAAACATGCTAAAATCTCAGAATATTTTATCCAAACATTTTTAGATGACGATGACAACACTAAAAATATAGGCAACCTGGCATATAAGTTGGAGAATAACTACCAACTTGACAGATAAGTTTCTATTTGAATTGCAATTTAATATTTCATTAATATATCTTAAGTTTCTTTAAAGTTGTATTATGATATTTTGTATAATATTTGGAACTTGTTTACTTCAAAGCTGCTGTATGAGCCCAGGATTGTATATTAGTTTGCCTGGTACATTGTATATACTGTTGAATAAAATATGTAAAATACTTGTAAAGATAATTTCTGAACCATTAAATTGAATTTCATCATTATTTTAGTATTCATTATTTCCTGAATTATAATTAATAGGAATTAATTCAAATTCTTAGATTTAATTACAACCAAAATTTTTAATATCCATAATTACTTCTTAGGGCAAAATTATTTTTTCAAAATTAAATATTCTGTAACTTTCAGTAAAAGATGTTTTACTTTCAGGGGAAATGTCAGGATTAGAATACACAAAAATCTGTAAACATTTGGCGCCTGACTTAATAGAGGGTGCTGAATTTATTGCTAAGTCTTTCTTTGTTCCTGCGAAAGGAAGAGGTTGAGCAGCACAGTCGAACCCGTGTGTCTCGATAAACTGAATAGTTCGAATGTTTTCCATTTCTCAGCAATCTTGATCAATTTCTGATGTTTTCTTCAGTTTTTCTCCAATAATTTATCTGTAAATCCTCTGTTTCTCAAAACTCAAATTTCTCCCCGGTGCTAATTTGAAGAGCTGTCTTGCTCTTTTTTCACCTTTCAAAGGTCAAAAGTGGACAATAAATGAGCCCTCAAGTAAGAAATAATTAAGGAAAACACCCAGTGACAATCAAGGAGAGGAAGTGGGGCAGAGATGTGGAGAGAGAGTGGAGTGTGCATGGTGCAAAAACTGGCTACTGAATTTCAGATTGAGATTAGATTGGCTAGTCTGCTTTTGGCAGGATACTTTTTGTCTACCAGATTCGGATATACTGCGTATATCAAAAAATTAACTTACGTTTTTACCTCAGAATACCCGTGTAAGGAAAAGCAGAAGAATTTTTTGATTGAAACGCAATGTTTTAAGTAGATTGTTACATCGTTTTTTTTTTTGTCTACTAATATCCAAGTTTTTTTGTGAGACTCCATTGAGAGGGACTGTCCCCTCTCCGAAATTACTGAAGGGAAGCGTCCCGGAATCCCCATAGACCGTGAAGCTCGTGGTCGTGGTCGCCAGTAAGCGGCGGATTTATTTTTGAATTAAAATATACTTTTATCACGTACTGTACACTTTTGCTCATGCTATAGTTATGCAGTGTTTGCTTGTCATGGTATGCAAAAGCATTTAATATATCGCTGCTTCTGATAAATGCTTTCTTGATTATTTATCACTCCAACTCAACGGGGAATTAAAAGCTCTTACAGCAGAGAATAAAGGTAGATTTTAAAAAATGTAAAACGTCTTGAACTTGCGTGGTTCCTTCCTTTCAATAGCTCCAACTTCCGGAGACGAACTTGAAAAGCAAGTGGTTATAACCATGACGATACTCTGTTGACTGTGTTCTGGACAAGTGGTTTCGAGCGCAGCGAGAGCCGCTTTGGGTCAGAGAAAACTCGAGCGCTCTTTTCATAGCTTTTTGAACAGTTAGAAGCAAGATGTTGCTTTTACAAGAAACATCTGTGCTAACAGAACCTTGATACAGCAGCTGAGTCTTCACAGAAAAATAATCCTTCTCTGCGTCCGATTCTCCCGTTTGAGACATTTCTAATTTTCCGATCAACTATCTTAAAGAAGGATGATTAGGTTAGTATATCATTTTATATGTAGCATTGAAGCTGGATTTTACAAACCTCTAATTTATGATCGACGAAATGTCTTTTATGGAAACAATACTGTTCGATTTTATGGACACTGTTCTCATTTCCAAATTGTTCGTAAAATCGAGCGTTAATTTTATGTTATGTTTGTCGTAGCAATTAGATAATGAATTAAGATTTTTATGATCTGATTTCTAATTGTATGACTCGATACGTAAGTTGAGATTGAATATTTATTCAGTCGTAATACATATGAGAAAACGAAAAACAGCAGAGTTAGTCATTTTTGAATTGCATTGAACACACCTCACAATTTTCGCACTGTATTTGTTCAAGCTTATACTGATTTTAAACCCCGATGCAACAAGGAAGGGAGGTTATCAGTTTGACGTGTCTGTGCATCTGTCTGCAGCACTCTAGCGCTTAAATGGTAAAACCGATTCTGAAATTTTTTTTGTTCGAAAGGTGAGTTGATCGAGCGTGTTCTTAGCTAGGTTGCGTCTTCGGACGTTATTAATTAACAAATATATTAAATAATTAATCGTTTTAATTATTCGTTTTTCGCGATTTTCGAAGTGAAGAAAATATGCTTGAAAATTTGAAACAATAGTACCAAGAGAGAGAGAGAGAAAAAAAAATTCTCCGTCTGATAGAATGTGTTTGGAACTTCCATGTTATATAGAACTCAAAATATAATGTTTTTTAGCAAATCTGGTTAAGCCTTATTGAATTTACACGATTGGAAACCGATGTCATGGTTTGCCGGAAAGGAAAGAAAACTCAATTATTTAAAATGTTTATAAGGTTGCCAGTTTCTAATTGGCTAAAATACTTGTAACTGATTCTAGCATAAGGATTTTCAATTTTCCCTCTTTATTTTGTTTTTATGACTAGCAAATTTGACTAGTAAGGATTATCTTTCCTTTTCCGTATTTTCCATGTCCTCTCGAAAACAACTTTCTTTTCCTTTCGGATCTAGTAGAAAGCTTCTGTTCAATCTTTATTGGCTTATAATTTTCTTATTGGTCTTCGTATAATTCGCTTTCTTTGTTTTTTAAGCTGTTCGCTTCTGTTCCCGTTGCTGTTGTCGGATGTCTGTGCATCCATAAGCTCACATTTTTGCATTGAAAAAGGCGCTCCTTGTAAAGCCGAGACACGTGTCTGCAGTATTCCTGCGCATTTGTGCTTTTCAACGTTGTATTTATACTATTATAACTGAACATATTTAAATTTAAAATGCTGACTAGTGAAGTTCGTTTTAATATGAGGTCAGCTATCAAGGTCGGCGTTCTTTTAAATTTTTAATTAAATCTTAGTACTTGTTCTCCTAACTTTATCATTCGAAAAAAACAGTTTGATGAATTAGTATTGTGTTTGTATTTTTCATGGAATGGAGTGGCTGTAGACTTTTTGTTCTAAAGCTAGACGTAAGAAGCTGTAAGCTGCCGCCCCTAAGCTAGGGCTGAGGCAAAAATGCTAATTCTTTTCTAGCTACCAGTTTTTTGGCCCCCTTAGCTTCCGTAAGAGGATTTCTGTCTCCAGCTCGGTTACTTCCTATTCCAGACTGATGAGTCCACAATAAGGACGAAACTGCAGTCTCGGGATGAAATAACCGAGCTGATGGTGTATTGCATGTAGACGTAAGAGTTAGTTTATATGAAAGACATGAATTAAAAGCTGTCACGTGGAATCAAAACGATATTCTTCCGAGCCCAAAATGTCGATTTTTTCCAGCTGGGGCAAAGGGTGTACAAAAATTAAGGACGAGGTTGAAAAATCAGCATACAAAAAAAAAAAAAAAAGGGGGGGGGCAGAACGGGGTGAAAAAACCAATCGAGATATTGCCTAGAGTCAGGTTCACTAACACATGTGAGCACATGCAGTTCGACATGGTGGGAGAACGTCGGAAAGGTTAAATATCATTGGCAGTGTCAGTGGCGTATACAAATGTTTTTGTTTTGGAGGGGCTAACGTAATCGAGCTTAGTTTCCCCCTTTTTTGCCGTTTGAATAATTTGAGGGGGAGGGGAAGACTTGATGGTGAAGCCTTTTATATTCCTTTAAGATTCTTTATCAAGTTTCATGTATGCATTTATTTAATTACTAATTCATAAAATGATCCGTGGCTTCGCGATTCCACACTGCACACTTGAGTTTGATTTCCGGGTTAGGCATGGGCGACTCAACGTTTCATCTGCTCAATGAGTCGATAAAAGAAGTACCAAGCGTGCTTGGACCCTAAACCCTGGGGGTTACACGTTCAGCTGACCAACTAACCGGAACATCTGACTAGCACCCCAGAGCCCTCGGTCAAGAAAACTGAATTGAGTCCAGTAGGCCTTGGTCCCCATGGGCTGTTGAACCACAGAGTAGTTTTACGAATTCATAAAAATCAAGGATAGTTAATGCTGAGAAATTCTTCATGCGTTACTTATTGCTTTGAAACACAGTAGAAATTGAAAGTTAACACGTCTTAAAG
>JAXGGA010012456.1:0-38649 GCA_038373865.1 Uloborus plumipes
TCCCTAATCAATCCCACTACAACACTCCCCCCCTACCAAAAAAAACCCATCACATTCAACAATACAAATCCAATAACAACACCAAAACACCCAACCACCTCTATCAAAAACCACACTCCACCCCACTCATTCTTCAAACAAACCAACACACCACACCCACCACCAACCATACTCTACCCAACAAACAACAACCCCCACCCAACTTACCACCACTACCCCACCCCCTACCACACCCCATATCAACACCCCCCCCCCACAACAATCAACCAACAACATCCCCCCACAAACCCCATTCATACCCTACACCTACAATTCCCATCATACAAAAAACAACTCCACCCTTTTCACTCAATCACAAACCATACCACAAAACTCCCATCTCATCAAAAAACAACAAACCTAAAATCTCCCCAACAACACCCCCACTTACTCCATCCCAAACCACCCTAACCTAATCAAACTCAAACATTGCAAAACAAGATAGCGAAACATGTAATTTTTTTTCCTCACCTGCTTTGATTGTAGCTCGTTTCCTTCCCAGCTTGATAGAGCATTAGTAGTTGATATAAAAAACTTTTCATAGCCTTTGCCTGTTTTTCACGGGAAGCGGATAAAACGTCCAAAACCAAGGGTCCAAGTCCAAGGCTCAAATTCAAAAGGTACAATAGACAGAAGATCCGGCAGACTTAAGAAGGTCCAGATAAGATCCATGGGTCATAAGGTCTGACAGACATAAGGTCCACAATTTTGGACAGCTAAGACATAAGGTTCAGTTTTCTCAGCAGGGTGGACATAAGGTTTTTACTTCATTCGTTTTTTATTCTTTGTTTCTTGCGCTTTTCGTTTGTAGCAAAACGTACCAGATTTTTTATAGTTTTCAAGCATTTTAGTATTTTTATACTAATTTCCCTTTGATATTTTAAGCAAATTGTTCGTTGGTAGCTGAGCTGCAATCATCACGAAAATATGCGCGTGTTATTAAAGAAGGCAACAGCTGTTGAAGGCACTCTCTTGAGGCCAATTGGAAAATGACTAAAAAGAGAAAAAAAAAAAAAAAAAAAAACAGTGCCCATCCAATACTGATCTCTCATTCCTGGTGACCACCAGCAAGCTTGAATTGTCAATTGTCACACGGTTTTACAAGATCCCCCCGTAAGATAACGCAAGTTGCGGTGACCCTACGGCGTATCCCCTTAAAAGTTCGGACCCCCTGTGATGTGAGAACCGAATAAAATGCGGCCAATCTCGAATTCTAACGTTTACCAGTAGTATCTATTATCTAACGTAGGATCTTTCTCATGACTATTTACAATACTCCTTCCAGAATCGTAGCAATTTTGTCAACCCTCAACCTTTCAACCCTTATCAGAAGGAAGACGTTTTATGCCTTTTGCCTCTTAATGGCCTTTCAAGCACCACGGGGGTTGTTTCATTTGACCATTCAATTGCTTCTAGGTATGAGGGCCTCGAGAAACGATGTGTGATAGATGAAGTGATATATGCCATTTCTCAAACTCTTCCCCAACAAAGCAATCCGGACATAAATATTTTTGCTCGTTAACGTTGTATTTGTGAGACTGAAGAACGAATAGCTAACTATAAGCCCCAGCTCGAAAGCTGTTTGAACTTACAGAGTCCGGGCTGAGCCCGAATCATCTCTAGCAGGCACTGATTAAAAACTTATGTTTATTTATTTATTTTTTTTTTTTACACAAACTATTAATCGTGTGTATGTAATTTAAAATATCCTAAATATGTATTTTTATTCCCGTAATTACCTTTCTTTTAAAAGAACTAAAGATGGGATCATCCCAAGAAAAATTCCTCCACCTTAATAAGTTGGGCCCCAGACCTATTCCTGGGGCTCCATATTTCTAAGGGTCCTCAATTTTTTCTAAAGACATATCACAGCATAAGAGCTATGGGAATAGCACACGTGTATATTTTAAAGAAACATTATTTTAAAAAATAACGACTTATTAATTGGAAAAAAAAATTCTTGAACGAGAATTTTTATTGATTCTTGCAGCTAGTAGATTTACCATGTTTTAACTGTAGGGGCCCCATGACCATAGAAGCCCCGGAGGGGATTCAAATATGTACATGATAAATGATTTATATAGTGCTGAGATGTACAAAGGGGCCTTCAAAAATGCATTTTGACAGACCCCCCCAAACCTGTAAATCAGCCACCGCATTTTGCCATTGAATCTTTAGGGGGCCTCCAAATTACTGTGGGTCTTGGGCCCTAAAAATTAGTAATTCGGGTACTGCTTGGATGCAGGGCCCTATTGGGATCAGTCGTCCTATCGGCTTCAGCCCGAGCCTATAATCCTTAGGTAACTTTTAGTTTCCATGGATTTTGAGCATTTCTCACTCAAACTCATGACTTTCCTTGGCAACTCCTTAAATTAAAAAAAATTTGGTTTTGAGGATGTGACGCTAAGCCTGAGGCCCCAGACTCGCGCCTCAAGCGTCTATTGGGTAATCTGCTAATGGTAGTAATGGGTTTTGCAGGAGAAAAATGATTGCTCCAATAAGGTTGCTAAAAGCACAAAAAGCATGAGATAGCTGCATGGGAAAGTAACTCAGACGGTCTTTCCAATAAATACGGAAGTTTTTGTTATTTTAGTTCAGATCGAAGTTCTAATTTAATTTGATTCAGAAATGAAAGTCCCGATTTTTTTTTCCAAAGTTATTATTTTAAAATATTGAGGGGGACTTCTGATGAGTTCAAAATATTGGGGGGGACATGTCCCCCTCGTCCCCCCCGCCAACGACGCCCGTGATTTAAAATGACCATCATTCAAATAAATGAAAAATTAATAAAAAATAACAAATAAAATTTCAAAAGATTAATGCTGCAATTTCGAACTTTTATGTTTTCTATTTGACGTTTGCCAGGCTCCGTTAGAGAATTGTGACTTATTTTACCACAAAATCAAAATCGAGTGTCTACTTCTACAAAAAATAACTTAAGAGAACCTGCTACTATTCTTTTTTCTTTTTATCTTTGAAAGGAAACCACTTTTGACAAAAAATTGCGCTATTGTTTCCTATTCTTGAGTGTTATTATTGTATCTTAGCAAATATTGGACGCTTTAGCATTCATAAGTTAGTTACAGGTCACAGCATTACATAAGCACAGATACTGTTGGAAAACAAATATTAACTTTTTTTTTTCAAATTGATACACTTGTCACATCTTTTATTTTCGAATCGAGCAATACACAAACATTCTTAGCACTGTACCCTTGGGTCAATGGATAATGGTTGAGCGTTCTCTGTCTACATATTCAAGTTTCTTTCTTTAACAGCTGTCTTTGAGCTATCAATTGACAAAAAAGGAAGACTAATGGGGTCCTGTATGGGGTTCATTTAGTATGGTGACTTATCTCCAATGGGGATGGGGAATCCACAGAGACGATGAGCGCTCTTTCTGATGTGCACGGAAAGGGAACAGGTTGTCGTTTTTCAGGTTGTCCCTGAGGTGGTCTCCGTTGGGATACCCAAAGGGTACTTTTATTGGGGGCTATTCTTACAAATTTCGACACCGTGATAGCAGACCTCGCAGTCTTTGAAGTTGCACACGCACGTGCTCAAACTAGACTGAGTGTCTGGGATGGTGGTGACATTCTGACATTGCAGAAAATTTTGACGAATGGGCTGCATAGTTGTGGCACTTAGGCCGCTCTCTGATGCTCCGCGCATAATAGAATAGCGTACAGATGAAAGAGATGGTGAATTAACTACACAGGCGCCATTTCTTGAACAAATTAGAATGTTTGTAACGGGTTATCCGACTCCTATTCGGTAAAGAGTAAGCTTCCTGATCCAATCACGAGCCTGGGTCAAATCCAAAGGGGGGATTATGTCGGTCATGATCCGCACTTTAAGTAACCAAGACAGCCTGAAGCTGCATTATAGAAAATTTATTTTCAAAAAATTTTCTCCCATCTACCTATTTGTGTTAAAAAAAAAAAAAACTTGGAATCCCCCCCCACCCTTCCGGAAAAGACCCCTTCAAAACGAGAAGTTGATCCGCCCTCGTCAACAATTGTGTGGGTCCAGGATGTCTTGCTCATGTTTTTAACGACTCTTTTCGATATATGAAGATATACTCATTCTATTCTGTGCGGAAGCTGTTGACGTAGTTTCAAGATTGAAAAAGAAAAAAACAAAAGTTTACTTTCTAAAAGAATTTAGACCTTTTTTGTGTGTGTGTATGAGTGCGTGTATGTATCAGCTGCATCTCGTCCTTTTTCGGAACAATACAGTCACTGTACAATTTTTTTTTCATCTTCTACCAGCCGATGGGAGAAAATCGCAGCCATCACCAAAATAAGTTTAAAGAAACACAGAGACACCAGATGGTGTTCGAAATACAATGCTGTGAACCCTGTGTTCAAAGAGATCAAACACATTATCTCTCTCTTAAATGAGATGGGAAATGATAATTCGTATGGAGATGCTCTAGCCACAGCGAAAGCCCTACATCAGCAGGTGAGATGTTACAAATTTATTGCTCATTTACATTTTTGGAATTTGGCATTAGAAAAATTGAACAGAGTAAACATATGCTTGCAAAAAAAAAAAAGACCAAGATGTTTATCGATCATCTTTACTCATCAAAGGATGTTTGGAGAATTTTGAAAAAATACGAAAAGATGACAAAGAAAGAAACAAAATTTACACTGAAGCCTGAAAAACATGTAAAAAATTAGGTATCTCACCTGAATTGCATCAAAGAAAAAGAAAAAAGTTTCATGACGAGAAAGCAGAAGATGAATCCCCCTATTTTGACCATATCAAAGTGTCACACATTAGTGTCATGGATTCTATTATTGTGAAGCTCCAAGACAGATTCAAATGCTTAAAAGACATTGCAGATGATTTCAATTTTTTGACAGGTGCAGGTGTTCTAGAGTTACCTAAAGAACACTTCGAGAAAAAGGCAGTACTGTTATCACAAAAGTACAAGGAATTAAATGCCGAACAACTTATCACAGAAGTGGAGTGCTTAAAATCTCAGTTAAGCACCTTATTAAATGAAGAAAACAATACGAAATTAAAAATAATCAAGAACTACTTAAGAGCAACATCAGGTCAGGAGTGAACATCTTCCCTTTGCTTGCTATCAATTGAGAAGGAACTAGTGCAAAATATTAATTATGATGACGTAATTAACGATTTCGCGAATGAAAAAGCCCGAAAAATTAAATTATTGTAAGTAGTCCAGTTTTAGAATCCAGCATTTTATTAGTTTTACCAATTGTTTTTCTCATTTGTTAATTTTTATTTGCTGTTATTAAATTATAATTTTTTCCTGAAACTTGATATTTTCATGATAAAAATTTGAGGAGTTATTTTATTTTTACCCGCAACGTTTTGCAACGGACTTTATATGACAGAAATAAAACAGAATTATTTTGTGCCATCCACGATGAATTAAAAAAAAATCCTTATTGGTTCATTCATGGAAAGTTTTTGGCAAATAAATTAATAAGTAAAAAAAAAAAGTACTGTACTACCATATAATACAGAAATAAAACATAGAAATTATTTTGGGCCATCCACAATGAATTTAAAAAAATCCTGATTGGTTCATTCATGAAAAGTTTTTGGCAAATAAATTAATAAGTGAAAAAAAAAAGTACAGTACTACCATATAATACAAAATTAAAAATGAGTTGTTTCTAAAAAATGCATTTGACTTGTGTACATACATTTTAGAAAAAAAAAAGGGGGGGGAGAAGAGAAACAAATTATCTTTCCGTACGTCATCATACGTGCTAGCTGTGTGTGTGTACTAAACTGATAAATTTCAGGAGTGATGAAAGTGGGTTACAATCAAGATTTTTTATTTAGTATATTCAGGATAAAAGAGTAATTTAACTTTGAAAAAAAAAGAAGGGGGGTATAATCCGTAGGGGGGTTACTTTCGATACTTTACGGTATAAAAATATATAAATAGAAAATGTATAAGGGGCGCCAAAATGTTTCCTTGCCAAGGGCGCCAAAATCGTTCCTACGCCTCTGGGTGCGGTTCACTATTCCACCAGCAATCCGCAATTTACGTATATATGTTTGAACGCTTGCATCCAAGTCACAAAGTTTTAAGGGGCGACCGCAATTACCGTGCAGTAAAATTGTTACATCGGCCTTAGCTTGTTTACATGCATCCATGTACTGTTTCTTTATACTGCGAATGGTTGATTCACTCACCGTCCTTCCCAGTTCAGAGGTGAAATATCTTGCTGCTGCAGCATTTCCGTTCATAGTAGCATATCGGCCCATTTTGGACCTCAACACTTCGTCATACACTGCATACTGCCCACGTTTCACTCCACGTTTTGCTTTTGAAGCATTAGAAACTTCAATATTAGCCGATATAATTTCTTTTGATTCGACAAACGTCTTAGCGTCTCTTGCATCCGGCAGCGCCGTCGGCGCTGGAGGTCCTATAGGAATTTTCTCTCCCTTCTCCGTCACCTTATACAAATATTTCCACATTTTGTTAGGGCACTGATTCACACATTCCCTGATCAGTTTTCTGTCTCGCATTAGCCGCTTCTTTGGCGACGCGTGATCCTCCTTCAGCAGGTTTGTTCAAGTTCAAACAGGTGGACGATCCGATTCTGAGAAAAGGGAAGGGAGTCAGATGGGGTTCTTTGAAGAGCGAGGCGAGGAGGTGGGGGGAGAAAATTTTCGGACAAAAGGAAAAATCTTAAAATGCTTTATGCGAAAGACATACTTTGGACTTTTTCAACTTTCGGTTCTGTACATGCAAAATTCGCGAAATTTTCGGCCCGCGAAATCACCGATATATTCATTTTTGCGAAAATTACGGCCCGCGAAATTAAAGGCCTTTACAGTATTTAATACAGGGTTCGAAATTACTGCTGGTACCAGACTGTGTGAAACTCACCTGGGACCACCAGAAAAAAAATAATCAGTGGTCTGATGTAGGAGTGATTGTGAATTCATGAAAAAATACCTGAAAGTATACCTTAGGATTTCCTTAATATAGGGTTCAAAATTACTGCTGGTCTCCAGTGAAACTCACCTTGGACCACCAGAAAAAAAAATAGTCAGTGGTCTGCTGGACTACCAGCCACCAAAAATCGTCAATCGCATCCTATATACGATACCAAGATTCTAAGTTCTGTACCTTAGAACCAGAACGACGCAAGTCCAAAAATGACGATTTTAACTTTTTTGCTGCCTTGTATGTTGCATCTTATTCTGCATCGACCCATAAGAACGTTGTTCTGCAAAAGAAATTCCTTCACAATTATTTAGCAACATTAAAAGAGAGCGAGTCCCATTTTTTGCATGCACCCGACAATCGTTTTCACCCTCTACTTAAAAGTGACGAAAATGGACTCACGTTACTCTGGTTCTGAGGTACAGAAAGAGTATCTTGCCCCGGAAATCAGTCTTGTATAGAATTTTAGGGGCATCACATTTAAAGCCATCTATAGGATGTGTCAGAAGATGACAATATCTGCCGTGCTATGCCCAAAAGTGGTTTATCTGCAGTTGAATTCAAACTGAGATATTGCTCTTTACCGCCATGTATTGGACTCAGCTGATAAGGCTGTTTTAAATGCGTTAGTGCAACCAGGTGCTTAAAAATGTTTTTCAAGTTTATCTAAATAAGTACTTCGAACTTTTTAAAAAAATACGATTTTACAAACCTCTTTTTCTTTTACCGAGCTGGGCTCGGTCTCCAGGTACTGTTAGTTTTAAAGCAGAAAAAATCACAAAAATATTTTCCTTTCATGAAAAGTGTAGTCTAATTCCTCTTTCTATATATAAAAAAAATAAACTAACTTTTTTTTTCTCTTGAGATATGAGAAAATTCATTGATTTTGTTTCAACATACAATGTGACACATTAAGATGACAAAAGTTTCAGAAAAAGTCAAATATATTACTCGAATTATTTTCTCACCTGTAATAGCAGACAGTCCATCTTTGGAATTTGCATAAGCGTATAAAATAGGAACCAACATTGCCAGAGGGTCTTCAGAATATATCTCAGCAATCCAGGAAGACCTTAAGAAAAAAAGATTGATATTTCATAACAATGGAACACACTGTTTACAACACTGTTCTCAATTATTCAAAGTAGCCTAAAACATTCAAATTAAATTTAACAATCACATGGGTCATTCCATGGTAACTCAGGTTACATTTGGCACACTTGTGCCTGGTTTAACCCTTACTCTAATGATAAAAAATGTTTTGGAAAGGTTATTGGTTTTTTTTTATTTTTAAACTACTTTTAACTTATTTAGGAAATGCAAAATATGTTAATACATAAAATAATTATTAACCAATAAATTTCTCTTGGTAACTCAGGTTACCTAAAACAGACATCTGACATACCTCTAAGAACTTGAAATTCTGCTCTTGTTAAAATGTTTGATTGAAGCAAAGTATTGTACATTAATTTATAGATTCTAGGCTACTTTAAAACTTTAATTTGAATGTAAACAACTACATAGAGTTTTTTTCGTTAATTATTCACTCAGAAACTCAGGTTACAAATCGTTGGTAACTCAGCCTTTGTACACATCACAAAAATTCTTTCAATATTACTTTTTTTCCTAGTAATTAATTTAAGCTATCTGAAAGAAACTCTGTTACCAAAAGAATTTAACATATTTTTGATAAAATCAAATAAAAATTGTCCAAAAAAAATTTGATTAAAAAAAATTAAATGACTTGCATGTCCCACTTTCCATGGAATGACCCACATACATAAAAAAGGTTCATTAATCTTTCAGTGTTTAGTGCTCAAAGTAAAATGAAGTGACCTACATAAAAGTACGAATGAAAATGTTGATATTATAATCTTGTTGTCATTTGTACTTTTAATTACATTAAATCGTTTCAGTTTTTGTAACTAAGCTTTCAAATTATTTTGCAAAATATAGTGCTTTTCGTAAAATTAAAGATACGTTACTGCCACTCAAATTCCTTCTTCAGATGTAAAGAAAAATTGTAAACTGTTGTCTCAAATTATTAATTGCTCACAGTGAGAGGGGCGAAAAAAAGATTATTTTGTGAAAAATTTGATTCCTATCTGTAGAGATTTATTTTTTAAAATTAATTATTTAGTTTTTGTTATTTATTTCTAAGTAAACCTGCAAATGAAAAGACAATCTAGAAAATAATTCAAACTACACACTTTATGAACATAACAAATTTATCAGTCTTCTATTCTTAAAGTCTTAATTACTAAGGTTCCTTCCCCTCCCCCCCCCCTGAAATAATGTGTGAGCCCTTCTCAAAGCCTTACATTTTGGCTCCAAAATAGCTCTATGTTGTGCCACCAATTATGTGATTGGTTTGATAGTATTTTCAATGGAAAAACATTATACATAACACAGCAGGTGAAAAGGTTTTTACTAAAATTACATGAGTAAAGAAAAATGATATGGTTAAAATACTGCATTAACTGTTTGAGATTGGAGTGGTACACAGCATTTTGTGTCAGATATATTTTGTTTTCTGGAGATATGTGAACTACTGTTGACTCGTGAAACTTAAAACTAGCAATTTTGCATGGTAAATATTGTATAAATTATTAAAAGATTGATGAGTTAATTATAATACTGAACCTTGCCATTTGAGAAAGAAAAAACATCTAGTACATCTAGATATAAATAAATACAAATGCGATGACCAGCAGCAGGCTATGGGCCCAAGTGGGCTGGTCCTAGTCAAATTTAAGACCCCAAAGAAGATCTATGGCCCTCTTAAAGCTATCTACTCCATTGCTCCTTACCGCCTCATCTGGTAAACTGTTCCAAGTTCCCACTACCCTGCTAAAATAGTAATTTTTTCGAATTTCCCGGTTAGCCCGAGATTTGAACAGCCTATAACAATGACCCCTTGTCCTGCTTTCCTTGCAAAAATCTAACCCTGCAACATCATTCATTTTAATAAATTTAAATAACTGAATCATGTCCCCTCTGATTCTCCTTTGCTCAAGGCTATACATTTTAAGTATTCTAAGTCTGGAATCATAGTCTAAATTAGAAAATCCACTCACTAACCTTGTAGCCCTCCTTTGTACCCTTTCTAATAAATTAATATCTTTCTTCAGATAAGGAGACCAAAACTGAACAGCATACACGAAATGAGATCTCACCAAACTTCTATATAGAGATTGCAAAAATTGTCTCCCCCTCACCCCCCCCCCCTCCATTCTATGAATATTTTTCTGCATCCAGTCCCTTTCAGCAAGGAAACATTGCATCAGTAGCACATTTTAAAGCTAATTTTTCAGCATTAAGCAAATTTGAGGATATAGAAGTTCTAAATTTATATTAAGTTTTGACAGAATATGTAATTTAAGTTACTTGTGCTACATATTTCATTTTTTTAAACTACAAAAAACTTTGTTTTGGACATAAAAGATATACATAGACAAAGACATAGGAATGTGCATAATTAAACATACATACTGACAATAAATTTTGGAACATCACGCATATAATGTAGGTTAATATTGTCATTGCTTAGGATTGACTCCAATGGATCAGCTCCTAAAAGGAAAAAAATACTTTATAATATGTAATTCCAATCGGATAAATACAAGAGCATGATTGACAAGCTATATAAAAAAAGACAAACAAGAACATTTTGTAAAGTCAACAAATAATCCTGTATCAAGAATAAATAGGAAGATAATATGTTGATCATGGATATGTTTAAAGGGAGCAACCATTTTTCCTGGTAGTGGATAACATGACATTTAATGACTTAAGTGCTGTGAATGGCCTTAGAATATTTTGATATACATTGAGCTAACAGATAATCTATTAGAATACCCCCCTTAATCATTTGCTTTATTTGAACATACCCCACTTATGATGCATTAGATTATATTCTTAAAGGTTCTGACAAAAATATCAATCAGTATAATGTTCAGGGCGAGGACTGCTGATGGTCTTCGAAAAAGGTGAGAAAGGTGACAAATTTTAAAACAAAGGTGACTAAAAAGTGACAGAAAAGTAACTAAAAGGTGACCAAAAGTAATTTGTTAAGAATTCAAAAAAAAGAAAACGGTTATCCTTTTTTCTGACTTTGCCAAAATAGCCTCTACATTAGGGTGATTCAGAAATGTATGGAAAAAAATAAACTTTGTATTTTTGTGCGTCTTACCCTCTTATTTTGTGCCACTATATACACTGATTATTTGTGCAAAAATTTAGCAAAATATATTAATATTTAGAGGTCGCTCAAACGCCTTGAAATTTCGTGATATTGACAAAAATGTGATCGTAAATGATATCTATAGAAAAAAGTAGCCTTTGTATTTTTGTGCGTCTTACCCTCTTATTTTGTGCCACTATATACACTGATTATTTGTGCAAAATTTTGGCAAAATATATTAATATTTAGAGGTCGCTCAAACGCCTTGAAATTTCGTGATATTGACAAAAACGTGATCGTAAATGATATCTATAGAAAAAAGTAGCCTTTGTATTTTTATTCGTCTTACCGTCTTATTTAGGCCCTTTATATACACTGAATTATTCGCCCAAAATTTTAGTAAACTATATTTACATTTAGGAGTACTTCAAATTTTGTGATAGTGGCACAAATGCGAACGTAAATAATAATAATAATAAAGTTACTTTATTGCTTTTTTATATCTCCGAAGAAAAAAAGCGTGCAATCACAAAATGAACTATATATCTGAAAAACCAATGAAATGCAGAAAAGTATGAAAACTAATCAAATACGGAAAAAATATAAAAAACAAATTTAAATACATTAAATATATAGTAATTCGCTCATTAATTCTTGCAATACTTTTTAAGGTTACTTTTTTGCAACTTTGAAACCTTTTCTGTGTTCCTGTACCACTTGAAGAAGACACTGTCTTTGTTTTTCGTCGTTAGTGATAGTCTTAACAAATGCTTCAATAAGGGCCATGCCACGCTCCGTATTGTCGTTTACAATCCTCAGTTTCTTTGGTAGTATAAAGCCTTGTTGGTAGCTATCTTAAAGATTCGAATGCTCAGGATCAAACAGCTGATATATTTTGAGTTTCTTCTTTACATGAATAAGGACGCTAAAAATATTCCAAATCATTTCTTAGTGCTTGCACAAAAAGGGTTGCTGGGAACCCAGCTCTTAGATATTCTTTCCCATTAACGATAAGAATGTGAAAGAAATCACATTCATATGTTACGAATACCTTTTGTTTGTCCAGCTGCAAGTTTGAACTGGTTGGGAAATATCCATAACTTGAAGCCATAAAGAATCTTTAACACAGATATAACACGAGGAACCACTCCTGGGACACGAAAACATACACCAAGAGAAGGTGCTCTGCTCAAGAAAATCGCACTAAGCTCTAGTATCTTCCTTGGACACTTCTTTTACATGGGTCATCAGAAGTTAACTTTGCGCAACTTCCATTACTAGTTGCACGTTGCTCTGAATGTGCTACCAACTCCTCAACCTCATCGTTCCTCACTCCAGGTTTAAAATTAGAATGTTTTATTCTGGACTATGATTGCTAAAACCGCTTAAAAAGCAGTATTGTAGATCCAATGGCAGTGGATGGTTCCACGCAATTGCGTGAACATCGCATCTGACATTGCACGCAATCAAATACCCCAATTCTACCTATTTCTTGGTTTATCGGTTAAAATACCGAGAGACCAAGAGTAGAATAGATTTCGGTTGTAATACCACAGAAAACACAATGTCTAAAATATAATGGCGGAAAGCACAATATAAAAGTTGCTTCCCTAGTTTTTTTTCCCCAAGTTCAAACATGCTCCAACTTTAGTACCGGCAATGCATGTCGTATTGAAACACATACCACGTACGAGCTCAGTAAGTTCCCATTTATCTAACTGGTTATCGTATAGCAGCATTTTCCGTAGCAATTCCAATGCCTGACTAACTTACTAGAACCCAGAAGTAAATCATCAATGCTTGTGGTCCTGATACTAATACTGGTATGAAACCCGCCGATCATCCTTCATTTTCCCAATATATTTTGCATAAGTGTTTCGTTCCAGTGAACTATCAAAGGAAGTCCTAGATTTAAACGACTTTTGTAAGTTAACGGCCAATTCAGAGCGAATAGTTTGCATTTACCGTTTTATGGACGTTGTCAAATCCTCCCCATTTTGACCCATACTTTGTACTGTAGCAGCTACTATCAAAGTGGCTTTCTGTCACTTATACTGGGCCCTGTCTAGAGTGGATGCTAGGTGTTTTAGCCAAATAAACTCATACACCTCAAACAACCGAAAAGAAAACAGAAACCACAGCCCGAGCTTGCAGCTGCATTTTCTACCCAAACTCAGGTAAGAGATAATGCAGCTTTGGAGCGGGGGGGGGGGGGTAATCGTTACAACTCACTTTGAGCTATTATTTTATTGACTAATTACTTAGTAGAGTAAACTAACGTTTTAAGTTATTCCATTTTATATGAAGAATAATATTATTTCGGGTAATGAAGCTATATACTCCAACTCTCGAAATTGCTAATTTTCATCAGAATTCGATCGCGTTGAGCGACCTCTAAATATTATTCAATTGAGGTAAAATTTTGCATACATCACATTCATGAATAGTGTAAAAAAACTGCGGGGTAAGACCAGAGAAATTCAAAAAAAAATTTTTTTGAATCACCCTACTCTACATACTATTTTAAAAGACTTAGATTCTGAACATGAATATGATAGCGCTGGAAGTAACAAAATAAACTGTTTTAGGACATTTTTTTAAAAAAACTTTCAGTGTAAACTCTATGTTATGTTCAAAGATTTTTCTTTAAAATCAATAGTTTAGTCAACAGTGCAGCATAGCTAGCAACAAAGCCAATAGGATGCTTGGGTTTATAAATAGATCTAGTTCAAATAAATCTAAGAAGGTTCTTCTGCCTTTATATAGAAGTTTGGAAAGCTATTATTAAAGCTCATTTAGAGTATGTATGCTGTTCAGTTTTGGTCTCCTTATCTTAAGAAAGATATTAATTTATTGGAAAGGGTACAAAGGAGGGCTACAAGGTTAGTGAATGGATTTTCTAATTTAGACTATGATTCCATACTTAGAATGCTTAACATGTATAGTCTTGAGCAAAGGAGAACCAGAGGGGACATGATTCAGTTGTTTAAATTTATCAAAATGAAAGATGTTATAGGGTTAAATTTTTGCACAGAAAGCAGGACAAGGGGTCATTGTTATAAGCTGTTTAAATCTCAGGCTAACATGGAAATTCGGAAAAATTACTATTTTAGCAGAGTAGTGGGAACTTGGAATAGTTTACCGGAAGAGGTGGTAAGGAGCAAGGGAGTAGATAGTTTTAAGAGGGCCATTGATCTTCATTGGGGTCTATAATTTGACTAGGACCAGCCCAGTTGGGCCCAGAGTCTGTTGCTGGTCGTCACATTTGTATTTGTATTGTATTTGTAATTAAATTAACACCTGAAATTATGAAGTAAAGATAATGACAATGTATTTAATGAACATTTTTTTTTTCATATTTTTAATAGCTCATTGCAAAATTATCGGCATTCTTTTTCTTGTTTCTTTGTAAATACAAAGCATAAATGTTCACTAAAAAGTATTGACAATAGAGAATGAGTGAGAAAATAAAATTTGAAAAATCAGAAACTTTAATTGAAGCAAAATGATAACTTACAAGGTGAAAATAAAATAATATTGAAGTATAAAACTGAAGATATTATTTCATATGAATAAAAGTGTAATGTCTTTTGTTTGGGGGGTGGGGGGAGGGGTGTTCTGAAAATATACAACGGCACATGTCCAATACTGAAGAGAGAAAACTTTTATATCATATTTTAAGTCTTGTGAGCACTGTGCTGTGAAAATGTTTTTTTTTCTTTTTAATTTTACCAAATCCTTACATACATCAGCAAAATTTCATGTTAAACTTATAAAAAATTTCTTTCCAATGCATTAGTAATTTATTTTTGCTGTGAGAGCTACAAAAAGTAATTTTAAATGAAGTTATTAAAAAATCATAATAACTAATGTTATTACAAAAAAGTTAAAAAAATATGTAAAATATTTACAGGATACAGAAAAATTGAAACCTTACACATGACACGCAATAATAGTTTTAAAAATTTAACTCAAACAGTAGAGAATTTTAAAATTCATAAAAAAAAATTACACAATTTTCTGCAGAGCGAAATATAAAGAATCCTCCAACAGAAAATATTCATTTATTTCATTAAAAAGCGATTTCCAATGTTGGCGGTTCATTTCTGAATTTCTACCAGTCGTGGAAGGCATAGCAACGGTTCGTCAACTCATATGTTACAGCGAGCTATCACTTAGCAAGATTGCTTAGCAACGATATTGAAATTTTGAAACTTGACATTTTTTTAAACTGAGAGACCGATAAAGAATAGTAATAAAAAAAGACTGCAGATTTGTGTAAATGCAGATTTGTAATGTGGAGGGGGAGCACACATTAGAGGTCAAGACATTGAAAAACTGGTGCCCTTAAACCTACCTCTAACATTGTGAACATATTTGATACTCAGTACTATTAGAAACTGAAATATATTATTCGGAATCATCAGTGAATCTTAAATAATAAAATAATCTTAACAGGAGTCAAAATTGTGCATTTCAAATATAACGTTAACAAAAAAGTTTTACATTATGAAAAACAATAAGAATCTCCAAAGTTTGAAAATAACAACTTGAAATAAACGTAATAATATCACATAGACTATCAATATTTGTAAAAAAAAAAAAAAACCACAGCAATATTAAATGTAAAAAGCACATAGTAAAAAGCACTTCTGAAAATGAGAAATAAAAAAAACCTGTAAATAAAAAAAAAGGTGTTTCCCAAATAACTTCTTTCTTCCGGATATTTTCTTTTTTGCATTACATTTTTTCTGCAAATTAAAGGGTATTTTTCCAATGATGCCTTACACACATGCTTCAAGGTCAGAGAGACTTGTGGTATGGCATAGAAAAAGCATTTGTTAGAACTTGAAACTAAATTTGAAAAGGGATGAAAACAGCAGCCAGTTTTTTCTTTGGGGAAGGTGGGGGGTAGAGCAGAAAAGAGATAAGAACATAACAGTAAAGATAAAAACTTTGACCCTGTTTTTCCCCCATCTCTATGCAAATCACCAACAGAATTTTGTTTCAAGAACAAAAAAAAAAAAAAAAAAAAACCCTGCCAAATATCCTTGGAATAGGTGCACCTGTTTTTTTGTTTCCTCTTGAAACTTTTAAACAGTTTCTTCTGAAAGGTTTTGTTTTGTGAATGAGCCACAGTTGAAACACTTTTTTTAATGGTTGAATGACAGATTTTTGCCTTTTTTTTTTTTTTTAATTCCATTTATTTTCAGGTAAGAAAAAGAATATTCATACTTTTCAAAAATTTTATGAATCAAAAATGGATTTTTCTAAAACACATTTCAAGAAAGGTTTAAAAAGGTGACTAAAATTCCAAAAGGTGACAAAAAGTGACGAAAATTTCAAAAGGTGACTAAAGGTGAGAAAGGTGACCGAGTCCTCGCCCTGAATGTTTTAAAAATAACTTTTTAAAAAATCAACAGATAGTAAAAACCATATAAGAAACATCTCATTTTTGTCAGTGGGAAATGTATATGTAAAAGGAACTACAACGAAGTTAGAATTAATAAAACGTTACAACAATGTTTATAAAGTACAATAGCAATAAAATTTAGACACATCTTAACAGGGTTTGATGGCACCACTTTTTCAATACAAAAAAAAAATTAGTTAAAAATCGGTCTATAAATGAAATCACTTTTTTCCAATAAATCTGATCTTTTTTACCTAGTGTCACTCTCCATCTTACCCCCTCACCTTGTCACATGTCAGTTTCTCATACGTGTATATTGTTGTGAGAAAAATGTGATGTGTTACATTTCTTGTTACCCCTTCTATCTCCCCACTTGTCACAATTACACCCCCCCCCCAACTATGACATCATTTGTGAACGACCCCCCGTTATGGGCTAACTGACTCATCCCCTCGCTTGAATTACTTTGAACCTCAAAACACAAGTTTGAAATTTTAGCTATTTATGCGATTTAAATGTCAATTTAATGTCATTAATTTCTTGCAAACCATCTTATTTACAATACATTCAATTACTACTTTCTTCTTATTTGACATATACACAAAAGCTAGATAAAATACTGCTACACGCGCATTTGTAATTCCAAAGGATATCAGTACCTTTATAAGCAACTACGTCTACCCACAGCTTCCTTTTTGAAAGCGACAAAGTATGATACTGCATCCGAGGGCTGCGGCCGAAATCACCCAGAACAAGAACAGTAACATGTTTACGTGTGCTTTCTTCAGAAACATTCATAATGAAGGTTAATAAAAATAAATTAAGAAATGCTGATTTTAGGACTCAAAAGTCATTCAAGAAGTTTCAAGTTTAAAACCCAACATTATATCAAAATTCACAGAATTTAAGTACGAGACAGTCATTAATTCATTGTAAAGAAAATCAAAAATATTCCGGTTTCATTTGATAAGATAAATAGTTCTTGAAAGATAAGTAGTGAAACGCAAAATTGATGAGAACAGAAGATTTTACTGACGTTAAAAGAAAGAAACCGGAAAGATCAAATTTAAATGTAAACAAACATTTTCGTGACAGTTATGGTGAAACTTATCAATTAAAGAACTTGAGTTTTAATAAAACCAGTTTATTCCAAGCAAGTCTTTAATGTATTAAAAAGTATTCAGTTTATTAAATTTAAATAACTGCTTTTTAATTTAAATTATTTTGGAGGTATTAAAAATGCTCGAAAATATTCAGATCTGAGTAATTACTACTACTACTTCTTTGAACTTTAAAAAAGGAAAATAAAACAACATGGCGCTTTACAGATTGTCGTGTTTTGTTTCTCATGCCGCAACTTCTTTGACTCTACCCTTTAAAACGAGCAAAATTGTTTGCAGTGCGGTTCAGACTAAATTAATAACCCAAGAAAGAACTTATAGGAAATCATATGGAAGAATCTTAAGAGTGATGAAGGCCCGGCGTAAAATTGCTGGGCCTGAACGAATCCGGAGACGGAGCGAATGGTATAATTGGAATTACCATGCTGAAATTTATGCCTTTAATAAACGTCTGCACGAAAACATATCGGAAGATACATTAAAGCAGGCGTTCGTCCATGATTCCTATCTGGAGTCGGAAACGCAGAAAAGGAAGGAACTCGGACTTCAAGATGTCACACTGGATCTGAAATCTAATTCTAATCTTGTTTCTCTCGGACACGATACGATGACTGACTTCATCTTCAGGTATTTGAGGCGCTGTTTCGAGAAAGTTCCGGAGGAGGGGATCGAAGCATTGCATAATCACTTGATGTCTGAAGAAGTCCTGTCTCATGTTTCGTATAATTTGGGAACTTCGGAGCTCATTTTTTGCGCGGAATACCCTCCCGAAAAGAAAACTCTGGTGTCGACATTAAAAGCCATCATTGGTGCTATCGCTACCGACGATTCTATCCCTCGAGCTGAAAATTTTGTTTTGGATTTCATCTGTCCGCAACTCATAGGCAAAGACGTTTTTGAAATATGGGACTTGGAGGACCCGGTTACGGTTTTGAACTCTATTCTCACGAGGCACGGTCATAAACCGTGCGAACCGAGGCTGATATTCGAAGCCGGGCGAAACACCATAGAAGCGATTTATCACGTCGGCCTCTATTCTGATCAGGTCTTTCTGGGAAGGGGTCCCGGAGAGACGCTTTCCTTTGCCGAAGAAATGGCAGCGTATGATGTATTGAGGAGACTTTTTGATTTGGAAGACTCAAGAAAACCCATCCCTTTTGGAGAGAATGCCCGGAAACTGAATTTTAGTGACACGAAGCCTCATGCATCGTTATCCGAGTGGTTTACGGAAGAGTTAAAAAATGACTTGCGTTCAGTGGCATAGAATAAATATTTTTTACTAGTATTTGTATTGTTTTTTTTCTTGCATTGGAATTTCATTATATTTTAAGAATGGTAACCTAATTTTAAGTCTTTTACATACATTTCAATGAACTAAAAGAATAATTCAGTACATATCCTTTATTTTTAAAACCTTAAATAAAACTTGTACATAAAAGAAAATTTATGCATAGTTTTTTACTTGCTGTCTCAAAAAAGTTTATTTGTTTACCTACTGTGTATATATATATAAAGATAAAGGGTTTAGTTTCTCTGTTTGTAACTTTCTGCCCCTGTAGCAGAATTTTTTTCAGCTTTCTGCGACAAATTTTCTAGGACCAATTTCTTTCTGCAACACTAGAATATTCTTCAATAATAAATATATTATATGCAACCCTCTTACAGTAACACAAGGTGTTTATACAGTCGACGCTGGATATAACGACCGTCTTTATAACGAGTGGTCACTATAAGAGGTAGAATATGAGTATATTGGGATACAGTTGGGGGTTTTCTCACGGTCGTTATATTAGTATGGTCTTTATAACGTGTGGTCGTTATGACTAGCGTTGACTGTATTTATTAAAATGTTAACATTAATACTATACAATCATTTTTTTTTTCTGGTATCTGTTTTACGTTATTTTTTTTGTTCGCCTTTTTTTTCCCTCCCAATCACAAAAATCTTTCTGCACACTGTCTCCCTGATTTTGCGACAATGTCGCCGTGTCGGCAGCTTTCTGCGACAAATTTTCTCGAACTAATTTCTTTCTGCAATACTAAAATATCCTTCTCTACTAATAATAAAGTTGAAGGTGGGTCTGTCTACTATCTATGACCCGTTCTTTTTTTATTCTAATTCTTAGCTCATTTTTCATACAAATTTGATAAAATGGAGAAGACTTATTTCATACACATTTTCAAGTTTTATGTCATTTGAAAGCTTGAAAATTTTCTGCTAAAAATATTAGTTTGAAGTTCCTAGAAGCATTAGAAGAGCTGTAATGATTGCTTTTAGAATCTCGAAAATTCAAGGCTTACCTTGAGCAAAGCAAGCCAAACGATTCTAAAATGGCTAAGCTCGAGAATAAAATTTGAAAATAAAAATGAAATGAATTATTTTCTCAACGAAATCAACTTTTCATGTTGTTACCATGGTTACGTTTTTATTTCCTTTATTTGTTTCATTCTTTTTGCCTTACTAATTTTAAAATGTATTTTTTTGTAGCAATCCAAACTCCAAACCTTATTAAAATTAAATTAAATGAAACATTTTAACTGTTGTGAAAAAAATCGTATGCTTTTCTTTTTTCAGTTTTTAAGGACTTAAACTTGGTAGGGGTCCTGGCGGCGTTGCATGTCTGCGCATCACTTTAGCAAGCCCAGGACGGCGGGTTCAATTCCCGCCCTTGCTCTGGTTGTAACTTCCTTCTCTGTATGTGTAAACTCTCCTGTACTATGTTTCTGTCTTGTACTATCTGTCATGTTGAACGTGAGTTCATAAACGGGTCGAGTGACCAAGTACAAGAGCTCGAAATATGTGTTGTAAATAAATAAAACTTGGTAAGTATATCAATTTATTACCAAATGACGTTTTAATTTTATACCATGGGCAAAGCCGTGCGGGTACCGCTAGTTAATAATAAATATATAAGTAAACGTCTTACTATAATATAAACTGATTATATTTATTAAGTTAACATCAATGCTACATAGCTTCATGGTTTTTAAAACTTAACTCACAGATTTAGCAAAAATTATTTTGCTTGATATTTTACTGTCCAATTCAAAATGTTCAATGATTTTTCATCTTATTATGGGTATATTTCTACTCTTTCTTGATACTTTGATGCAGCTAGCCTTTTGCTGTTTCAAACATTAACCCATTAATGCCTAGCGTCCCTTTTTAGGGGCTTTCGTTTTAAAGGGCAATGTAATACCTTCTTCCTCCATGCATTTGCAAATTTTTACTAAGTGTTCCACAGGCTATTTTTGGGAAGTGAAAAGTTTTCATTTTTTCCCAAGTTTAAGGTATTTTTTCATAATAATCATCTTAGTGAGAAGGCTTATATCTCTTTAATGCTTTAGAATAACAAGACAGTTTTTGTTTCCTTTTGAAGTTCAATGTAATACCTTTTTGCTCCATACATTTTCAAATTTTTACTACCTATTCCACAGGCCGTTTTTGGGGAGTGAAAAAGGATATTTTTCATTGTTTTTCATAGTTTAAACGCTTATATCTCTTTAATGCCCTGGAATAACAAGACAGTTTTTGTTTCATTTTAAAGGGAAATGTAACACCTTCTTACTCCATGCATTTGTAAATTTTTACTGCCTCTTCCACAGGCTGTTTTTGTGGAGTGAAAAAGTCCAATTTTCATTTTTTCTCAAGTTTAAACAATTTTTTAATAATGAAGGACTACTGGTATCATCTTTTTTTTTTTCTGTGCTTCTAGTATCTACAACTGAGTTTTATACGGATGGAAGTAAGAATGAAGATGACAGTACAGGCAGTGGAATTTATATCACTTCCCAAGGGGAACTTTAAAGATCCAAAAAAGAAATATTGACTGCTGCTCCGTCTTTCGTAGTGAACTTATTGCTATAGATGAAGCACTTGACGCAATTACGACTCTCCCTCTCACGGATGAAATCTGGATTCTTTCTGACAGTAGAAGTGCCCTAGAATACCTTAGTAATTGGCAAAAAGTGAGAGACCTTACTGGCACGAACATTCTCAAAAAACTCTTTCCCAAGACCCTTTCCCAATCACATCGCATTTTTTTACAATGGATTCCCTCTCATGTGGACATCCCAGGTAACAAAATTGCTGATAGCCTTGCCAAAGCGGTGCTGCAGAAGTCACGGCACCCTCTGGGCCTCTTACTTCTGCAGAGATTGTCTCAATGACCAAGCTCAGGATCAAGAACAACTGGATAAATCCGCCGAGCCATAGTTGGTACAAGAGCGATCGCCCAGGAGGCTGTCTAGCAATCAATTTCAACAGGCAGTACCAAACAGCCATCACAAGACTCCGCAGTGGACACACCAAGTCCCTCAGGTACTCCACTGGAGTTAAAGAATATGCCTTGTGTAAAAATTGTTTCACTGAGCAGCAGAGGCGGACCAAGTGAAGTCGGGGCCCCAAGCGGCAAAAGTTTTGGGGGCCCCCCTCTACCTCACTCTATGAAGGGGGGTAGAAAAATCCCCCCCTCCCCGGGAAAAAAAAACAATACAGTTTACCAATATTTTTTATTTACATACCTCATATAAATTTTCGTCTAGATTTTATTGCAGAAAATTCATTAATTATGTTTTCCGTGTCGACGCGGTTCAACAGTTCCTGTTCAAAATACAGTATGGCTAAGTTGTAAAGCCTCTCTTCTCCCATTTTACTACGTAAATAATTTTTTACTCTTTTTAAAACAGAAAACGATCTTTCACCTGATGCATTTGACATAGGTATTGCCAAAAATATTTTCAAAAATGTCTCCATGTTCGGAAATGTGCAAGACATCCCTCTAGCAGCTTGATAGATATTATGACACGAGAGACTTAAATTGTCTGAATTTTCAGATGTTCTTTTGAATGAGTCCTCATTTTCTTTCAGAAACGGTCATCGTCTTTTAAAATATTTATGAAACAAATTTGGGGCCCCCAGAGCGGGGCCCCTAGGTTGAACCTTATTAGCCTATTGGTATATATTAGTCCCCGGCTGCAAAAAGCTCGTTCGTTTAGCTACAGGTTGCAGTTATATCAAAACCAGTGCATTTGAATTTTAGATTCTAGGAGAATTTCGGGGCCCCATGGCGCATCACGGGTCGACGGGGCCCCACGCGGCCGCTTAGTCCGCGTACCGTTAGACCCGCCTCTGCTGAGCAGGCTTCTCCAGACCACATTTTATCCTGCCTGGGTCTGTCCACTGAAGACTTAAGGGATAGACCAGGTCTTGTCATTGACTTTTTGAAGGTGAAAGATTTAGTGGACTTGATCTAGCTCTGCTAGATCCCGGGGCTTTGAAAGAAGAAGAAGACAACTGGGTGCAAGAGAAAAAAAAAATTAGAACCCCACTGTCAGTCCTTCATATACTTTTTCATGCTTGAAATGACGAAAACAGCACTTTTTGAACCGAGAATTGACCCGGGAAAATTTATATTTAGGCTTAACTTAAACCGTTTCGTTTTATGCACAAATCAAAGTTCATTCTTTTAGCTTTAAAATAAGTCATGTTTGATCTTTCTACCATTTTAAATAAATTTACCGGAGCTCTTACAAAAAAGATCAAAAATGCCGAATTTTACTCATTGGCAGAGCAAAAAAATGGCTATATCTCAAGAATAATTTTTTCAAGCAAAAAATAAAACGGTTTGGAGGTACAGAATATTGGTGCATATTACCTACCAAACATGATCAAAATCAAAGATGGTGCGGCACAAAAATTTCTGAAAATTTGTTGATTTTATATGGAATGACCCTTAACAAGCTTATTAACGATGTTGCCAGAGTGCTTATTAATACAACATAGCCCTAAAAAAATTATTTGAATGAATTCTACCCACATCGACACAAAAATTGCATCAATTTGTCTTTTGCATAATTCTGCTAATAAGAGGACCAAAAAATGCTCACAAAAATTAAATATCTTAATTTTTCTGCATCTTACAATATTTGTGACAATGTTCAAAGGTAATTAGAAGATGAATTACAATTGTTTTTAACTTATTTCTTGCTAAAATGAAATAGGTGAGCCTTAAATTGATAATTCATTGTTAATTGTGCAAGAAAATACTCATATTTAAATGTATTAAATATTTTCGATCTGTATGCTCTTAAAGACTTATCTCTATTACTCTATATATTCAAAATTGAAAAAATATGACCATTTTGAAGAAAAAAATTATAATTTGAGATTTTCAAAATTACAAAATCCTGCGAATGTGAATTTTAATGCATAGAGGAGCCTCTGGGTGGAGTTTAATGAAAATCTGACGAAAACTGGATTTGTATAAAGAACAAACATACAAATATACATACATCCATTTTTTATATACAGATTTTTACTGAACCAATTTGTAATTATGCGTTTAAAGTTTGATTGTTATTTCCCTAAAGGTGGGCCCAAAGTGAAAACTGCATTTTGCAGTTTTTTGTACTTTCTGAAAGAGTAAAAACGTCACAAGTAAGTTCAAATATATTTCCCAATCAAAAAATATTTTGCTGAATGACATGTTTTTTGAAAACCTTTCAGAAGATGTAATACGAATATTAACAAATAATTTTATTAAATAAAGACAAGAGACATGTATAAAATCATAAATAAAATTTGCATTAAATTTATTTAGCAAAAAATAACAAAACATCTGAATTCAAATAAAGAAAGTTCTGTGCTATGAAATTCAGGGGAAAAGTGAACAATTTCTTCCTTCTCTTTGTAGAACATCCAAATATATACATATCCAAGTACAAACCATCTTAAAATTCTTTATACATAACCATTTTTTTAAATATAAATTTATTACCCAAATAATAATTGAAACAGAAAAAAAGTTGATACAATTCATAGAGACTGTTTACAACTTCCGGCAATTTTACCGAGCCAATGCAGATCTAACTCGTTACAGTTTAATTCATTGGCTCCATTGCTTTGCCAAAAAATGAGGAAAAAAAATCAAAAGAAACGGTTGGAAAATGAAACCCCCCTTCCCGAGAAATACGCAAAATGAGAAAATTTGCGCATTTTTAGGTGTCCCAGCAGAATGAAGAAACTTCATCCCTGATGAACCATGATATTGGGGGGTGGCAGCCATGGGCGTAGCCAGGACTCGAATTAGGGAGGGGCAAGTAGGAGCACCCACAATGGGAGGTCACTGTGACTTCTTAACAAGTCAATTCTCCCAAGAGTTTTCAGGGGTCATTCAACCAAATTTTGAAGGTCACTATAACCTCCCAAAAGGTCTAAATTCTCACAAGCAAAAAAAAAAGGGGGGGGGGGCGTTCTTGTAATTTGACTTGGTGCACAACTAATCTTGTTAAATGGTCAGATTTTATTTTAACACATTAGATTCTTATTGGAAATATTTTTTACTGTATTCAGTTATTTCTGATGTTTTGAAGCATATGAGTACCAACACGTAACCAGATAAAGTATCAAAAGAAAAATAAAGTGGCTAATGAGAAAAAGGTCGGGAGGTCACAGTGACTTCCCATCGGGGCGCAGTTGCCCCTCCCTGCTCCCCTTTGGCTTCACCCATGGTGGCGGCCCAAATTACTTCTGATTCCGCAGCTGATTGGAGAGCCAGTCCAGGCCTTCATAGAGTCCATCACCAGAAGTGGCACATGTAGCCTGGATGTACCAATTGCGATTTCGAAGAGAGTGAAGGCCCAGCTTATCCGTGATCTCGGCTGCATTCATTGCATTTGGAAGATCCTAGGGAAGGAAGAGAACATCAGTGAAATGCCTATTTAAAATGTGGACATAACGAGCAATTCTCATTATATGTATACTGCCAAAAGCTGCATCTGTACTTTTTTTAAAAAAATTTAATTATTGAGGTGGTTCTCTATGATGTATTTACCTACATATAATGTTTTGTGGCCATTTGTGAATGGGAAATTACTTTTTAAAAAATTCTGAAAGTGTAGAATCCAAATCAAACACATGGAGGCCTAAAACTTTGAAGAGCAGTTTCTCATTTTAAGCTTAGCTGCAGGTACGACTTAGCTGCAGGTCCTTGGTACAACGGTATAGCTAAATCACTTCATTAAAACGGTAATCAAAGGACATTACAAATGAAAATAATTATAATTTACAGCTGCAATGCCATTAAATTTTCAATCACTTTTACAGAGAAGCAGTGCTGGTTTCTCTATTAGCAATGTCCCCAGGGTTGTAAGTTACAAAAATTACCTAGACTGAATTTTCTTAAATAAAAGAGGAATGAATCCCAAGTTGGTTTTTTACAAAATGAAAGGACAGAACACAGTGCAATACACTTTAAAACCCTTAGTTTCAACTGAAACTATTTTTTAAAAAAAAAAACATTGAGAAATAAAATTCACTATTTTGGTCCTTTTTTCAGGAAATGAAATTAAATTGGATAAAAAAGCAAAATTATCTCTACATCCTAGATTTCCACTCACTCACTGACATCTCTAACTTTTATCTTGATCCATCTCACTTTATTTTGAGTTTTTTTTCTTTTTAATGACAAAATGCGTCAGAAAACAGAATATGTTCACGCCGGAATAGTGAAATTATGAAAATTTGTGTCGACATGTGACGAAGTGAGGGAAGGGGGTAAGGTGAATTTTGACACTTCGTAACAAAGTGGAGGGGATCAAAAAATGTTTTTTAAAAAAAGGGTAACATCAATAACGGCCAGACCCTTAAAGAAGAAAACTGCAACCTGTACCCATAAATTAGCTTTGGAACTCTTTGCCATGTTTCTACTACAAAAAATATAAGTGAAGAATGTTACCTGTTTGTTGGCAAAAATAAGTAAAACGGCATCCCTAAGTTCATCTTCAGCAAGCATTCTCATAAGCTCCTCCCTAGCTTCCCCGACTCTTTCACGATCGTTGCTATCCACTACGAAAATGAGACCTAGAAAACGACAAATGAATACAATTCGTATTAATAGAGGTATTAAATATATTACTTTTATATTTGTAAAGAACGTGACTTATCTTTTATAGTTACACACACACAAACAAACAAGCAAACCCACATCAGAAACTAATAAAAGCATATTAAAAAATTATTCATACTTTATTTAGGTTCAAAGGAAGTTGCATAAATAAAAATCTTTAAGAAACAGAAAAAAAGGGAAAACATTCAATACAACAAATTTCAGTTTTTTAAACATTTTCAAGGGCACAAAAAACATTCTGAAACTCTAGAATTATAAAACTTCGGGTTCATTCGCTTTGTACACCTTCGAGTTCACTTACCTTGGGTATTCTGGAAATAATGTCTCCATAATGGCCTAATTTTGTCCTGGCCTCCTACATCCCACACAGTGAAGCTGATATTCTTGTATTCTACAGTTTCAACATTAAAACCTGTGAAACAGATCAACAACCATTAGACTTTGTGTTATTAATTCTTCTAATCACACAAGTATACAAAATATCAAGTTAAAGATTAACAACACTTCCAATTGGCCATTTGCTATATTATTTTTCGAATCAAAATAACCATGGGAGTAGCCAAGACTCACGTTAGGGAAAGGAAAGCAGGAGCACCCATAATGGGAGGTCACTGTGTGTGTATGTGACCTCCCAAAAAGTTACAATTATCCCAAGAGTTTTTCGAGGTCATTCCATTACATTCACCCCAATTCTCGGAGATGACTGTGACCTCCCAAAAAGTTACAATTCTCCCAAGAATTTTTCGAGGTCATTCCATTACGTTCACCCCAATTCTTGGAGATGACTGTGACCTCCCAAAAAGTTACAATTCTCCCAAGAATTTTTCGAGGTCATTCCATTCCATTCACCCCAATTCTCGGAGATGACTGTGACCTCCCAAAAAGTTACAATTCTCCCAAGAATTTTTCGAGGTCATTCCATTACATTCACCCCAATTCTCGGAGATGACTGTGACCTCCCAAAAAGTACAAATTCTCCCAAGCAAAACAAATGTGCCGTTCTTGTGATTTGACTGCGTGCAAAGCTGATCCTTTTCTCATTAAATCGCCAGACTTTATTTTAACACATTGGATTCTTATCACTAATATTTTTACTGCATTCAGTTATTTTTGAAGTATTGAAGCAGGTGTGTAGTGTGTACCAACTTGTAACCAATAAAGAGTATCCAAAGGAAAATTAATTGATTAATGAGAAAAAAGTTGGGAGGTCACAGTGACTTCCTATCAGAGTGCCCTTAGCTCTGATCAAAGGGGGTGCAGTTGCCCCCCCTCCCCCCTGGCCACGCCCATGAAAATACCCCCCCTCCCCCCGCACACGATATTTACAGTTTTTTAGCCAAAACTCAAATTCTAAGGTCTTAATAACAAGAAATAAAAAATATAATTTTTAAACTGTTCCTACTTAACTGTTTATTGAGTGATTTTTTAATTTATGGGACATTTTCATTCTGTCGTCTTTAAACCCTAACCTACAGTCTAAAACCATTCAGCAACTTCCACACTAAATTTAAGTCATATTTCATGTATCAGGGACCGCGCTAAGGATTTTAAGTTGTTAGCCAGTAAATTAGCCAAATTTCAAAAATCTTAGCCAAACTTCAAGAGTTTTAGTCAAAGAATTTTAATTGTTTCTTTTTTTAATGTAATAAGTGTATTTTTCCCCCAAGTGAAAATTTCTGACAATTTTCCATTCGCCAATACTTAGCCAAATCAGAATTTTTTTCGCCGAATTTTCTATTTTATCGCATTTGGCGAGGTGGCGAACGCTTAGCGCGGTCCCTGTGTATCATAAAGAATTATTTGATATCACTTTTAAAAAATGCTTCCATACATCTACATTTGCCAACAGTAGACTTTTTATTTCTGATCAGTCGTGTACCCGGTAAAAACTCTGTATTCGGCCAATGCTGAGCAGTTGTAAAAATTGAATACTTTTCACAACAATGAAATTTTTGAGAAATTCACAATTGCTTTATTCACAAAATACAACTGTGTTGTATGTATAAATCAAAAAAGAAAAAAATCTCCACTTGAACCATCATTTTGCAGATTGAAATCTTTGGTACAGTGATAACAATATGTAGGAGTAAAATTGTGTCATCCTTATAATCATAAGAAAAAGGTTGTGACTATTTTCGGTCAAGCAATACTTGAGAAAAAAATTTAAAGTAAAAAATACTAAGAAAATATTTTGATAATCAAAGTCATTGTATTTTAAACTGCAGAACAGTGAGTGTCATACCGAGTACTCGCTATAATAAGCCTAAAAGCTATTAGGGGGACTGGAAAGTAATGTCGTTTCTGCGCATGCCAATACTTGATTGTCATTTGTCAGCTCATTGTTTGGTTCAGAGGCGTACCAAAGACATTGTGAGGTTATAGTGATTTCTTTACTTATAGACAATTGAATTACAATTTTTTTTTTTTTGTAATTTTGGGTAAAATGGCCAGCCAAATACCAGAAGAGGTACACATCCGGCATTGCATGCTCTTTGAGTTTCGCAAGGGAAATAACGCAACAGTTGCTACCAAAAACATTTGCGATGTTTATCCAAATGCACTGGACATTCGTAAATGCCAAAGGTGGTTTTCCAAGTTCAAATCGGGTAATTTTGATCTTTCCGACTCGTATCGATCAGGAAGACCATCAACGTTAGACAACGACGTGTTAAGGGCGGAAGTGGAAGCAAATCCGTGTCAGACGATCGAGGAATTGTCAAACAGTCTCAACCAACCTTGGTCGACCATCCAAGAACATTTGAAGCAGATTGGGAAAGTAAGCAGAGCAGGTGTTTGGGTCCCGCATAATCTGACCGAACAGAATAAGGCTAACCGATCAATCACATGCAACTTATTGCTTCAACGACACAACACAGAAGCGTTTTTTGATCGCTTGATCACAGGAGATGAGAAATGGGTCCTGTATGATAACCCAAAATGCAAAAGGCAGTGGCTCTCTCCAAATGAAATCCCTCGGAGTACTGCTAAGCCAGGTTTACACCCCAAAAAAGCGCTTTTGTGTGTTTGGTGGAGTATTCGCGGCTTTGTTCATTTTGAATTACTGAAACCTGGACAAACTGTTACTGCAGACCTCTACAGCGAACAATTGCAGCGAGTCAATAAATCTTTAATTGAAAAGTGGCCAGCGATTGTCAACCGAAAAGGCGTCATTCTCCAACATGACAATGCAAGACCGCACTGCGCAAGGCGAACTCTAGAAAAAATTAATGAATTGGGGTGGGAGGTGCTGCCTCATCCACCATATTCGCCCGATGTTGCACCATCGGATTTCCACTTATTCCGAGCGCTGCAACACTTTTTAAGTGGCAAAACATTTGCAAATTTGGATGATATCCAAAATGGCATCTCTAGATATTTTGCCGAAAAACCAATTAATTTTTATCGATCAGGGATTGAAAATTTACTCACTAGATGGCAAAAGGTTACTGACAATGATGGGGAATACATCATTGATTAAAAATAAAGACTCGTTAAAAATGTATGTGTTTGTATTTAGCGTAAGAAAACGACATTACTTTCCGGTCCCCCTAATACTTGGTAGCCTAAGTGCTACTTGGTACACCTCTATTTCTGGTTTTTAAAAATGAAATCATACAAGGGAGCAGTAATAATTATTTCCCCCAGTAAAGAGAGCCATTAACAACTCCTTACCTATAGTTGGAATAGTGGTGACAATTTCCCCTAGCTTTAGTTTGTAGAGTATGGTCGTTTTACCAGCAGCGTCAAGACCGACCATCAAAATTCTCATCTCCTTCTTGCCGAAGAGGCCTTTAAACAGATTGGTGAATACGTTTCCCATGGCGATGGTTCTCTGCTTCTAATATTTCAGAATTTTGACAAAGCACTAAAAAGAAAAATACTGAATTAAATAATGCTTTTATCCATGAGTGATATACATCAAGAAATCTTATTATAAAACAAGAAGAATATTGCTATGTTAATCATATCCCAGAACTGCCATCTTATATTAAAAATTAGTAGGTACGATACTTAGGTATATTAACTCCACCACAACTATAGATTTAACAGTTAAAAAAAGATTAGGCGTTTTCTGGGGGTTTCAAATAACTGCGTATGTGTGGAAACTGAAAAAAAAAAAAAGAAAAAAAGCCAAATCTGTTTTAACCGCTAAATCTATGACTGTGGTGAAGTTAATACCTAAGTACCCAATTTCTTTCTAAAATTTTTACAGTTCGTGAAATTTTTTTCATAATATATTCTAGAGAAAATTGAAACATACTCGAAACACTTATACAAATACACTTATACGAATACAAAAAAACAATCAGTGGTCTGCTGGACTACCAGCCACCAAAAATCGTCAATCACATCCTCCATACAATACAAATCTGACGACCAGCAACAGGCTCTGGGCCCAACAGGGCTGGTGCTAGTCAAGTTATTGACCCCAATGAAGATCAATGGCCCTCTTAAAACTATCTACTCCCTTGCTCCATACCGCCTCTTCCGGTAAACTATTCCAAGTTCCCATTACTCTGCTAAAATAGTCATTTTTTCGAATTTCCAGGTTAGCCTGAGAGTTTATAACAATGACCCCTTGTTCAGCTTTCCGTGCAAAAATTTAACCCAATAACATCTTTCATTTTGATAAATTTAAACAACGGAATCATGTCCCCCCTGTTTCTCCTTTGCTTATATTTAGTTACACGTCAAGGGGAGGGTTCTTCTTCTTTTGTTTCCCTACAATAAATTTAGACAATTTTTACTGAGAGGGCAATTTTTTTCAGGGTACTCATGAGCAAAGGCAAAAAAAAAAAAAACTCTATAGTTGGGGCAAACAAACCTCGCAGCATCGTAATGCCGTTATTACGATCAGCATAGCCTTTACAATGCTGCCAAGTTAGGTTTGCTCCAAGTATTGCATTTTTAGTTAAGAAAACAAGCCAAATAATGCCAAAAAAAAGTTTTGTTTTTTTAACGTTGGTATATATTTCAATCTGTATCAGTAGAAAAATCAACCCTTAGGTAACTCCAAATATTGTTACAGAAAGAAAAATTTGTAGCATAAAAACCTGCTAACCCTACAATGCACTAATACCTAACAAGCAGACGAGTCATTTTTAATTTTTTGAGGGGAAAAGAGTAATAATTCAATGTACATTGAAACGAAAAAGGACGCTCAATTTATAGGTAAATACATTGATTTTCCAAAGTCGTGGGGGGGGGGGGGGCAGAATTCGAACCATGATCGCCCAAATGACGGATCTGCTACCATGGCGTGATTGTCTTCTAAAGAAACTATCATGCAGTTAGCAGGTTTACAATCTAAAGCAGCAGCCGTGTATTGGCGAACTGCGGGTCAGGTATGAAGAAGGTAAGGTCAAAAACTGGACTGCCAAAATCATTCTGAAAGTGCTAACTATTTAAAAATGCCTTCTTACGAGGTAACTATCTATGGGGCCTGTGGCAGAATTTTTTTCAGCTTTCTGCTACAAATTTTCTAGAACCAACATCTTTCTGCAACACTAGAATATTCTTCAATAATAAATATCTATGCAACCCTCTTACAGTAAGACAAGGTGTTTTTTTTTTTCAAAAATGTTAATATTAATGCTATAGATTCATAGTTTTTTTTTTTCTGCTGGCTGTTTTATATTATTTTTTTTCTTAGCGTTTTTTCCCCTCCCAATCCCAAAAATCTTTCTGCACACTGTCTCCCTGATTCTGCGACAATGTCGCTGTGTCGGCAGCTTTCTGTCACAGGGTCTATGGCTGCTACTTTTGTCATTTTTTTCTAGTATTTTGTATGAATGGTTAAATGTTTTCAGTGGTTAGAGCAGAATATGAGCGTTTTTCCTAGACTTTGATAGAAATTTTCAAAAATATCCACACTCCAAGTTAAATTACTTGCTGATCTAAGCCATCAAACTGCAATATTTCTGTCAAAGGAGGGTGGGGCATCAAATACATTATGAGGGAAAAACAGTAAATGCACATGCCTTCCCTATTCCCAAAGGCCTTAGTTAAATTTACTCGTGAGTGGAAAGAATTTGTCAACAGGTATTGTGATAAAACATCTGAAAAGTGAACACTAAGGGCATTCTTTGAGATACATTTCTGAAAAAGATGAACATTTTAAAAGTTACATAAACTTTTAATTCAATTTAATGATTGTGTAACATAATATTGAACTTCTCAACTTTAACGAAAGAAATAACCAAAGATCTTGACTAAAATTTCTTTATCTAGCAACCCATGAGTGGGACCAAACATGGCGACTATTTCCTTTTGCCGACTAGGTAAATAGTAATAAAACAAAAAGTTCCTCACAATTTTACTTTAATTCCAGCAATTAATAACCCTTTTTGATGTCTATTACACCATTTAAACTAAACCCAAGACATGGAAGAACATGAAATTTCTTGGCGAAATAGAATGTTTCGGTAAAACTAATTGAAAAATTAAAAGTTACATGAAACGCGATGGACTAAATGCCAAACATAAAACCAAACCTGACAAAGATAAAAATATCTTTGAAATGTGAAAAACAACCATACATGCATAAATACAGAAACATACAAAATGTGTGAGAGTGATGTGTTAAATGCCAACACATACAGCTCATCAAAACTAAGACATACGCGGTATTTCAAAGAATATACCAAAATTACACCAATGATACAGAATTTAGATGTTTCAAAGAGATTGTTAAATAATTACATGAGGAAATTTAATACAGATAAATTAACTCACATTAAATTTCAATATTAAGGAATACTCCTTATGACGATAAACTAAAAACAAAAATAAGTAAGAGTATTGCCAACAGGGAAAGAAATCTTAATCGCAATTCCGATTGCCATATTTATTACCAGTTATCTTCACATTTGAAAGCTTATCTCAGCATAAAAAATTAACACCGTGTAATTAAGTACGTGGAAAATTAATCGTATTGAAGTCCATTAATTTCAAAATCAATGCTAGAAAGGGTAACACGTAACCCCTTTCTCGATGCAGAAAAAAGCATCGAGTTTTGCTTTTTGAATCTTCTATTAATGCAAAAACACGGCTGAAAACGAGCATTAACATTAATTGATAAGGTATTAAAAGGATTTTCACGTAAACTTTATTTACAGTTCCGATAGGATCGGAACGAGCTTAATTAAAACAGCACACATCTTAAATAAATAAGGCAGGGATTCAAGTGAAACAGCACTGCGATCGCTTCGAATGCAATCGCTACTGGAAGTGAATTATACATTATCATCAGCTTAACTTGGCACTGACGTCACTACAAGCGGAGCCAATAAGAGCTCACAAGCAGTCGGCCATCTCCTCTATTCGCCAAGTTAGGCTGTGACGTTTTATCTAGCTCGTTTTTCATAGCAAACGTCACGATTAGAGTCTATATGAATACGAATTAGGTTTTTTCTATAATGTGTGTATCGAGTACGGACAACAGGGTATCACTTTTCTATTGGTGGATGCATTGTTGAGTCCGCCGCAGGCTATGTCGCTTTTCCTCTCGTAGCTTTAACATGGAGCGGCCGATAGTAGTGTAAAAAAACATTTTTTTCGGATAATTAAAGGCGAGTAAAACTTTTTTAATGCTTATATTACTATTCTATAATGTCTAAGCTATACGTATGTAGCTTTACTTTAGAGATTCTACTGGTATTTCTTTAATTATAACGTAGTTAAAATAGAAACATGCTTCCCGGTGTGTTATTTAACATTCTAATACATCATTTTAGTATATTATTCTTACTTTTTCTCTTTGAACCGATAGTTACGATGATAAACTTATTGAAAAACATTACTTTGAGCTAAGGGAAAGTTTAAATTGTGTGAAATTAATTTATTTTCATGAACGCTCTTGTCTTTGCTTTGGCGCGATCTGTTCATGCTTGGCGACGAGTGGAAATTGGGAAGTAAGCGAGCATAAACATTTTGTGATGTGTGTTCTAAACGTTGTTGCGTTTTTTTTTTTTTTTTTCTTGTTCTAATGAATGCCAGCTGATTTTGAAACCCAATTCAAGTAAGAATTTCGTTACGATTATTACTTTTCTGTTTACTTCATTGATCAAAATGAATACTTAACCAATTTTAATGTCCCTGAGCGACGAATTGTCCAAGTTGAATTTTTTCTATGCAACATACAAGTACTTGGTGTCGGATTGTTTTTTATTTTCTTTTGAAAATATGTGTGGATGAAAGCACATTCTTTTGAAATTGCAGAATTATCAATGTTTGCTTCTGTGTGCTTTATCAAAAATTCCAATGGTGAAACTAGCAATGACCACATGAATTTACTGTAGCATTTGCGTTTGACAAGAAACACATCGCTTTGCAAAAAATTCAGATTTCATTTTTCTATTTCAAAAAATAAGAATTTGCATCAAAACCTGTGACAATTTATGTTTCAGTCTGAGAATTAGTATTTTTCTTGTTTATTTCATAGGCAGAAATGTATTTATTCATCAATTTGAATGTTCCTAGAAACTATAAAACTCCAAAAGTCTCTTCATACAATGAATTTTAAGAAAAATGATGTCATGTTAAGTATTTAGCAAAATTGGTGAACAGCGAAAAATATTTATATGCATTTTTAATGCTTGCTACTTTGTTTTGAAGACACTTCATAGTTTGTGAAATGTTTATTACTTTATCTTTGTAAAATCATTGAAAACTTGAGTTTTTATGAAAGAATCTATTTTTTATTTAAAATAACTATGAGCTCAGGTAAAACGCATTTAATCCCATAGAGCAGTGGTTTCCAAAGTCTAGCCCTCCATGTTGCGAGCGAAATACAATTGGTTCGTTTAACTACTTTTTCTAAAATGTTAATGCGTTTGTTTGTTTGCTTTTTCTGAATAATTATTTATTCATGTTCTGTATATTTTAAGAGCTCTAGTATTCATTACACAATATTATTGTGAGCTATGAAAATAAAAATTTATTTAAAACTCAATTCGGAATAAAAATGCTTACTTCTACAATCTTCTGTTTATATATGAATCAGAAAGGCCAATTGCGCATTCGATTTTAGAAATAAATGTCATACATAACATAGCACAATATAATATGCCATATAAAATATTATTTTAAGCTTAGAGATGTGTTAAAATCAAAGTTCTTGAAAGTTTTACGGACATTTTTAATTAAAATATTGTTACTCGTCCTTCAATTAAATTATTGTTTACTTTTTAGCAGTGTAGCACCACACCCCCCCCCCCTGGCATAGGCTCAAGGATCCCCGGGGTCAGCGGACTTATATTATAGGAAACTCTGCCCCAGGGTATTGAAATAATTATTTGAAAGAGTAAAGGTATGTACAAATTTGCATTGTTGTAAGCTGCCACATTTATATACTTAATACTGTGCTTTTTTTTTTTTGTAAACATTCTGGTTTGCAGAAGTAGGAGTTGAGCATTTTTAATTTCCTGCAAAAAAATTCTTGCTCTTTTATTGATTGTTAAACTTTTAAAGTTTGTGTACCGCACAATGATTCCATTACACTGAAGTGACAAAAGTCATGGGATACCTCTTAATATCGTGTCAGCCCTCCTTTTGCCCGGCGAAGTGCAACAACTCGACGTGGCATGGACTCAACAAGTCGTTGGAAGTCTTCTGCAGGAATATTGAGCCATGCTGTCTCGATAGACGTCCATAATTGTGAAAGCGTTGATGGGGCAGGATTTTGGGCACGAACAGACCTCTCGATGGTGTCCCATAAATGCTCAATGGGATTCATGTCGGGCGATCTAGGTGGCCAAATCATTCGTTGGAATTGTCCAGAATTTTCTTCAAACCAATTGCGAACAGTTGTGGCCCGGGGACATGGCGCATTGTCATCCATAAAAATCCCATCGTTGTTTGGGTACATGAAGTCCATGAATGGCTGCAAGTGATCTCCAAGTAGCTGCACATAAGCATTTCCAGTCAATGTTCGGTCCAGTCGCACTAGAGGACCAAGTCCATGCCATGAAAAAACAGCCCACACCATTACGGAGCCACCACCAGCTTGAACAGTGCCTTGCTGACAGTTTGGGTCCATGGCTTTGTGGGGTCTGCGCCACACTCGAACCCTACCATCGGCTCTTACCAGCTGAAATCGTGACTCATCGGACCAGGCCACGGTTTTCCATTCATCTAGGGACCAACCGATATGCTCACGTGCCCACGAGAGTCGCTGCAAGCGATGTCGTTCTGTCAGTAAAGGCACTCGAGTCGGTCTTCTGCTGGAATAGCCCAAGAAATCCAAATTTCTCCGCACAGTTCTAGCAGACACGTCCATTGTACGTCCCACATTGATTTCTACGGTGATTTGACGCAGTGTTGCTTGTCTGTTAGAATTTACGACTCTTTGCAGACGTCGCCGGTCTCGATCTTTAAGTGCAGGCGGTCGACCACTGCGCTGTCCATGGTGGGATGTTATGCCTGAAATTTCATACTCTCGGCACACTCTTGACACAGTGGATCTGGGAATGTTGAATTCTCTAACGATTTCCGAAATGGCATGACCCATGCGTCTAGCTCCAACTAACATTCCGCGTTCAAAGTCTGTTAATTCACGTCGTGCGGTCATCATCACGTTAAAACCTCTTCACATGAATAACTTGAACAGAAATGAAAGCTCTGTAAAAGCACTGCGCATTTATACCTGTTCTATGCGATGCTACTGCCATCTGAAAATTTGCATATTGCTATCCCATGACTTTTGTCACTTCAGTGTATTTGATGAAATGTAGTTTTTCAGAAAATGATCTCTCAATAAATACAGAAAGAAACTGATGATTTATATTTAGAGTAGCATAAAGATGATTGAAATAAAATTTTGTTGCCCTTAAAAATGTCATCCTAGGCAGATCTTAATTACTCCACAGGCGGCTAGTGCATCAAAAAAAATGGGGGGGGGGATGAGGAAGGGGGTCAGCATCTATAATACTGTCTTTTTCTATTGCAAATACTCAACTACTTTATCGATTTTTACTATTACTGAATAAATGATCTCTAAAATATGACAAATACAAAAACAAAAGTCAAGATGGATGACCACCGTCGACTCCATTTGTACGAAATAACATGAAAGAAGACTTTTTGGAATAATCAGTTTTAATTTTCGTGGAATAAATCAATCGACTGAGCAAAAAATTCATTTTTCAGCTGATTATTACTCAATAACTCTAAAAAGTGAGAGGGCAAGGTCTCTTACTTTTGGAAGTGAGGGGGCATTTCATTTCATTTCACACTCCAGGGTTCCCCGTACCTACCACAGCTTTGTGGTTTTACCGTGATAGGGCCCTGAAGAGCGCTCTGTTCTTAATTTTGAACCAGAACCTAGGGTCGAAGGAAGTGAGGGGGCAGTGGCCCCCCTGTACGAGCCGCCTATGCAGTGCCGTATTTACGTATGGGCTTAATGGGCTATAGCCCAGGGTGGCACGATTGAGGGGCGGCACTTTTTCCATGCAAAGTGAAGACCCTTTTTTTTTTTTACAACTCTGAAATTCAACACCTCAAGGGGGGGGGGGGTTCCAGTTTCAAAAGCCCAGGGCGGCCTCACGTCCAAATATGCCTCTGCGTCTATAGATTACTCAATAAGCCAATTAGGCCATGGCCCATGGCCACAACAATTTATGGGCCTCCAAATTTCTAAAATTGTTCTATTCATTGGCTAAATTTTTTTTTTATTCCACACGTAAGAACTGTAAAGCTTGAGTATAGGGGCCCAAAGAAGAATTTGGCCTCAAGTCCCGTGATGTTTTATGTTTTAATCCAACTCTGACCCTAAAATATTTCCTGTGCCCCGTTTTTCTTTAAGAAAAAATGAGGCACATTAAATATTTTTATGTGCTTTTAATGCTTGCTGGTAGTTTTAATGGAATTTAGAGGAAAGAAACCATTTAGTATGATTTTCCATCAAATATTGTTTAGTTTATGTATGTATAATCATTATGAAAATGAATTTTATTTTTAAATTATTTATGCATAGGCTATTGTGCAAGAAAATCTCATCTCCGGTGACAACAAAACATCTGAATTTTTTTTTTTTT
>JAXGGA010012457.1:0-38639 GCA_038373865.1 Uloborus plumipes
GGAACAACAAGAAGGAAGAAAAAAAAAACGTATGTAAGTGTGAAACGGCATCGGAACAGATTCTTCATACTTGCGGAAAAAGAGCAAAAACCAAAAAATTGCCAAGCAAATACATAGGGCGCCATCGAGACACAGATGTCCTCGAGTGTAGGGTTCGCAACAAACAGAAAAGGATAAATTGCCGTAACAACCGAGCAGTATTGGGGCGGCAACGAGGTACGGACGTTACAGAAAAAAATACTTATTTCACGTTTATTTCTCATTTAATAAGTGTAATGTGAAGAAATATTTTTCTTTTATTCAATTTCCATTTTTAAATATATTTAGCATAGTTTTGATTTTTAATTAAAATTCTGATCTTGCAAAAATCGTTAATCAGTGTGACAAAAGGCTTACTGATTGATTACTATACAAAATGTGTAAGAACCATAAGTTCTGTCTTTGATAAAAAATGTATATCTAAATTTATAATTGAAGAACATTTAAATTATAAACAATGAAACGTATATTTATGTTTAATTTAATTTCATGTTTACCAATTAAAAGATGTGCGATATAATTTTAATATAATGGATGGATTAAAACTACTTGCTATGCTCATTTAATGTTGTTTCGTGTTTTAAAAGTGAACCAACTTGAATTTCTAGAAATGTCTTGTTACATCACTGTTTGTTAGTACAAGGAAGTATTTTCATGAAGAAAAATGTCTTGTGATTCTTTAAACCATGAACTCTGATCTTTGACTTGCTAATAAATTTAATTTCCTTTTCCTGGACGTCCCTGTCCTAAAGATTTCGTTGATAAAATTGTTAATGCTAATTTTTTATTATTTTTTCTTTCAAAATCTAGTTGCTTTTTTGCGTACCGTAAAATGGGGTGAATCGGAACACTTTTCAGCTTTAATTGTAAAAAAAGCAGTTAAAAGATTTTTTTTTAATTTGATTTTTTATGTAAAAACTTCGGCCTTGCTTTACTTTTGATACTCCAAGCAAAGACAAAACATTTCGAACAGTTATTATTCATATATATAGGAATTTAGGGGTGTTCCGAATCACCCCGCAGATAGGGGTCAATCGGAACACATGTTAAAATTTTTATTTTTTTCAATTTAACCTGTAATAGGTCTCACAAACATGAGTAATATTGATGGGGGAGAATAAGAACAGATAAATACTGTCAAATAAATGTATAATTTCAATACCAGTAAACGTTTATAATTTGTCAAAATTCAAAATAATTTTGAACTTATAAAAAATTAAAATCAATTTTAAGAAATGCTTTTGAATTAAAATACAAAGATTTAACATGAATGGAAGTCACTCATGTCGTCCACAAATATGTACTTGTCCTTAAAACTAGCAATTGTGACATGGCTTAAGTTTTTTCATAGCATCTCCTGGGATGAACTCTGCCTTTTCCTTAGTTTCTTAAAATCTCTGGGTTTCGGGGATTGTCCTGAAAGATTTTTTCGCTTATTCATCACTGTCTGTGTGCTGGACTTTTACTACATAAAGTCAATGTGACTTTCCCCCTCGTATTTTAAGTAAAAAGGAGTCTCCTGGAGAAAAAACCTTTTGAAATCTGCATTTTTTTGTCATTCTTAGATTTAGTTGCTCACGAGAAGGGATAAACAGAAATAAATCCTTGTCCTAGTCTTGATTAGAAGAATTGGGGTTAGAATCTTGATTTTTCAAACAGTTTCCTTCAAATAAGTTTGAATTGGAACAACAGAACTAAGTGTTCCGATTTACCCCGCAAATTTTTTCCCTATGGCATTTTTCAGTATTCTTCATTTTTATGACACAATTTGTAAAAAATTTAAATTCTAATGTGGTATTCTGTTGTTCAGATACATGTATAATTGAAACATACTACTCTTAGTTTTCAAATATAAGAAGGTTTGTTCTTGCATATGAAGTTTTGCAGTCTATGAAAATGTGATGTTTTTTAGCATTCCACGTGCAGCCCTCCTTAGAAGCCAGTAGCGTTGCCAGATTGACAAAAGTAATTTTTTCCTACTTCCTATGATCTTACCTTTCTAAAAAAAAATTCATGGCGAAAAATACCCAATATTATATTTATGAAGAATTTCTTTGCACGGTCGGGAAGTTTTGTTCCGATTGACCCCGCTGTTCATATACACCCCATTTTACGGTACGATTATCTTTTGAGATGAAAATCGTAGGTGAGCAATGATCCTGTCACTGGATTAAAATGTTGACCCGGGAGTATGATATTCCAGCACTCTTTGTTGCTCAGACTAATAATAAACAGTCTATGTCCGTTTAAATAAAGGGGGCGGCAAATTGAAGATCCGCCCTGGGCGGCAGAAGCTGTAGCTACGCCACTGCCTGGGGCCTCATCTTCCTAAGCAGCCCCTCATTTTTTTAAAAACGGTTGCACATCATTAAGGAATGATGTATTTTCAAGAAAAGAATAATAGTTTATTAATTAGAAAAAATAATATTTTGATACTTTATTAGAATTTCTCTTATTTAGTTCCTTTTGTGCAAGTAAAAAGCTTTATTTCTTGAGAATTAGCTACAAAGCTCTCAAGCTAAAATTTAAATAAAATAAACACTTTGGGGGCTAGACAGTGCGAACAGTGCAACTGCATAGCCTCCCTGTAGAGCAGGGGCGCCCACCCAAGCACAGTGGCATAACCTCCCCCCCTCAAATTTTTTGAACTCTCTCTCTTGCTTTTTAATTGGGAAAAAACATGACAATTTTTAGTGTCAATTTTCCAGTCAAATTGGCATTCATTTCATAAATTCATAAAAAAATAAATAAATAAATAAAAGAGATATTAAAAAAAAAAGATATTGAAAAAAAAAAAATTAAAAAAAATCAAGAAATAAATTTGCTTTGCTACAAATAAAAGTTGCAACAAATATAAAAACGAACTGCTTACGACATACAAGCAAAAGCATTTTATAATATTACGAATAATCACAATATAATCGCTGCTACTGCTATTGCTAAGTTTTGCCGATTGCTCGGAATTTGAGTATTTTGGCTTCGTGCGATTTACTGCGCAGGCGAAGTTTCTAATTTATGTATTAATCACAGCAAAAATAATGACTACTGGCTGCCAGGGCAGCTAGATTAGCTTCCTGCGGCATGTTGATGCATAACGTCCCCCTTCTCTAACTTTTACCTCATTCTGAAGTTATATTATTTGATATAATTTAATGTTCATTCGATTTCAAGACACACCACGCACGTGGCCCGTCGTTGCACGGGCACTTCGTGCCCTGAAAGTAGTGAGGAAAATTTCAAGAAACTACTCCCCGCCAAGGCGGCTCGGTAACAGACGCTTCACGCCTTTACTTTTTTCCTATATAAAAAAATCATACGAATTATTGAGATGTTTCGCGCCTTCAAGATGGTGAGGAAAGTTTCAGTAAGTTCAGCTCGCTCAAAGGAAAAAAGCAGACATAGATACTCAGTTTTTAATATAAGTAGATGGCTTTTCAACAAATGAATGTTTAAAAATATTACAAGTAGCTAACGGTAAAAATACTGTTACAAATCTTGTAAATAGTTGTTGTTTTTCCTGCCTTGCATCATTTTTACTAGTTTGGTTTTATCTGGCGACATGTTGCAAAAGTATCTGAAGATATCACTTCTACCATTCGTATACCGACCCTGTAACGTTTTGTAGTTTTTACACTTGCCCTACATTTAATAAGCATGAAGACATTTTCGCGTGGTTTTTCTTTTTATCACTAGAATTTTTGAATGGATTATGTAAGTTTGTGAATGAACGAACACTCCGGATTTTGCTAGAATATTGTGGACATTTCTTTCCGTGTATAAATAGCCTTGAACACAGTTTTTATTCAGTCAGTTTTTCTCAGATTGGATTACTGAGATGCTCGTTTTTATTCGCTTTGGGCGAATGTTGTTTTTGCTTTTGTAATTTCTTAATTACTGTTCACGTTAGATACGTAGTGCTGAGTTACTGTTGAGAGTACAATGTACTGTTTGCTGCCTAATTGCTGGATGTTTAGCAATTGTTTCCTGCTCTTATTGTAAATAGTGTACATACTTGTAAATAAATTTATAGTTACTTCCTCAAGATTGGAATGCTCATTTAAAGAAAGTTGAAGGTGCTACGGACTCGTTACAATACTATGTAAGTGGCCCGCTTATGAGTTTCGTGTTTGATTTAGTTCAGCCTTTATTCAAAATTCTCATTATCATTGTTATCACTGTTTCATAGCCACCACATTTCAACAATGGATTTCATATTTAATCATTTATTAGGCTTAATCGCTTTAAATTTGACTACTTATTAATTGATATCTTTGCTAATTAAAATCGTATAATTATATAAATTGAAACTAATGAAGCCTGAAGCATTACCTATCTATCGGTACCTGGTTCGACTTTCAGTTCATTGGCGTTCAGGAAAAAGAAGCGTGACATAGAAAGATAGTTAGAAAGATAGTTAGAAAGAAAGTTAGAAAGATACTCAGTTTTTAATATAAGTAAACTAGCTGCCAGGGCAGCTAGATTAGCTTCCTGCGGCATGTTGTTGCATAACGTCTCCCCTCTCTAACTTTTACCTCATTCTGAAGTTATATTATTTGATATAATTTAATGTTCATTTGATTTCAAGACATACCACGCACGTGGACCGGCGTTGCACGGGCACTTCGTGCCTTGAAAGTAGTGAGAAAAATTTCAAGAAAGTACTCCCCGCCAAGGCGGCTCGCTAATAGACGCTTCACGCCTTTACTTTTTTCCTATACAGGGTGTCCACTCCTATCGTGGACCAATAGCTAATTTCTAAACCGTTAGAGATAAGCATATAGTTCATTTAGGAAAAAATCTCCAAATTACGAAAGGAATTTTGGGTCTATTCAATGTTTTTCAAAAAATCAAATTTTGAAAGAGTTACGAAATTTAAATTTTTATACAGCCCCCCCAGTCCTATCAATCATATTTAGTAAAACATTCTTGACACTGTAACGATAAAAACTAAAAAAAAATCACTCTTCTACGATAAAAATTGACCGAGTTATGCCGTTTTGAAAAATCAAGATTTTGCATTATTTCATGACGTCATCGAGAGATCGTCCGTCATCGAGGGACCGTATGCGAAATCCTTCAAAATCTTGATTTTTCAAAACGTCATAACTCGGTCAATTTTTGTCGTAGAAGAGTGATTTTTTTTTAGTTTTAAACGTTACAGTGTCAAGAATGTTTTACTAAATATGATTGATAGGACTGGGGGGCTGTATAAAAATTTAAATTTCGTAACTCTTTCAAAATTTGATTTTTTGAAAAACATTGAATAGACCCAAAATTCCTTTCGTAATTTGGAGATTTTTTCCTAAATGAACTATATGCTTATCTCTAACGGTTTAGAAATTAGCTATTGGTCCACGATAGGAGTGGACACCCTGTATAAAAAATCATTCGAATTATTGAGATGCTTCGCGCTTTCAAGATGGTGAGGAGAGTTTCAGTAAGTTCAGCTCGCTCAAAGAAAAAAAGCAGACATAGACACTCAGTTTTTAATATATAAGTAGAATTGCTTTTCAACAAATGAATGTTTCAAAATATTACAAGTAGCTTGCGATAAAAATTCTACGTTAGTGGCCCGCTTATGAGTTTCGTTTTTGATTTAGTTAAGCCTTCATTCAAAATTCTCATTATCATTTTTATCACTGTTTCATAGCAACGACGGTTTGCTAGAATGGATTTCATATTTAATCATTTATTAATCTTAATCGCTTTAAACTTGACTACTTATTAATTGATATCTTCGCTAATTAAAATCGTATAATTATATAGATTGAAACTAATGAAGCCTGAAAAATTACCTATCTATCGGTACCTGGTTCGACTTTCAGTTCATTGACGTTCAGGAGAAAGAAGCGTGACATAGATAGAAAGAAAGATAGAAAGAAAGAAAGATAGTTAGAAAGATACTCAGTTTTTAATATAAGTAGATAATATTAAACTTTTCAGGGCCTCCGCGAGATAGAATAGGTGAGTGGAGGAATGAGTTTTTTATAAAGTTTTCACCCACCTTTCCACCCAACACATTAATGAATACAGTAGATTTCAGCTTCTGATTCAGGAGAGAGTCATTACTAGATCCCAGCACTAAGACCACTTTTTTAAGCATAATATTGACTCTGAAATAGGGTTCCTAATGTTTTCCCCCGAGAAAAATGTTCGAAATTGTAGTCTTAGACAATCTTCGTTAATGCTACGGAGTACAGAGGAGCTCGTAGAGAAAGTGGTAATCCCGCAGTATTCTTTCTTCTTTTTTTAAAATTGAGACTCTATTAACGTAATTGCAGATTGCTTTGATTATGTGAAGAAAACGGGGGATCGAGAGCTTTCTTCAGAAACTTTTTCGAATTCCTGGTCCTAAAAAACGAGGTTTTAGAACATTTTTATGATGTTAAAGAGAGGAAAGGTTTCGTCGGCCTCCCTCGTCAATTTTTCAAAATTGAAATTCTAAAAAGGCAGTTTTAACAGATCTCTAGTAATGTTAGGAGGTGGAGGGATGGGGGCTCTCCGCCGGAACTGTTTCAGCATTCCAGTTCTAAAAACGCTGTTCTATGCGCTCTTCGATAATGTTTGGCAGAGGAGAGGTTTGGCGACCCTCCCGTAGCAGTGTTTTGTAACTGAAACTGCAGAAACGATACTCCCGATTGTCTTTAATTATGTTAGGTAAAAGAGGGTTCGAGTCATGAAATTGATTGAAATGAAGGTATTGAAATCTATCTTGTGTAACATTTGGTGCAGTCAGTTTTTGAAAGCGAGAGCTCCAAAAACCATTTTAGGCAGCCTTCGATGATGTTAGAGGGAAGAGTTTTTTGATGCTCTTCTGCTATTTTTTTTTCAAAATTGTCACTCACAAACGCGTTTTTTTGACGATTTTTAGTAAAGTGAGGGAGGAGATATTTGGTCCTCCGCTGCAATTTTTCGAATTTAAAACTATGGCCACACAGTTTTGAACTAAATTTGGTAATGCATGCAATACACCGCCAACTCGCGCGCGCGGTCATTATTGCACGTATTCCTGTCTTAGCCCGGCTTAGGGGCGGTGACCTACTGCGTAATATCTTTGATAATGTCGGGGAGAAGGGGTTCGAGAGCTCTTTCCAGGGACTCTTTCGAAATTATAGCTCTAAAGACTTTCTGAGATCATCTTATGATCTTCGGTAATGTTCGGCAGAGGAGAGGAGAAGTGGCCGTCTCGCAGCAGTTTTTTAAATTGGAATTGCAAAAAGCGAAATTTTGGACGATCTTCGATTGTGTATTTAAAAAATTGAAGTGGTAAAATCGCAGTTGTAAGTGATATTTGGTAATGTTAGGGGCGGGCAGTTTTTCGAAATTGTAGCTCCATAAAAGCTGTTTCGATGAACCTTCTACGTTGGAGTTCTTTAAAGATCTCCCCAGGGCATTTTTCGGAATTTATGTCTTAAAACACGGACTTAAAATAATTTCAATAATGTCAGCCAGAACTTGAAGAAGAGGAGGGACTCCAACACTTTTTTTTTTAACTTGCAGACTTATTTGATAAACATACATTTCTTGTTTGATAAACATTCATTTTTCTTTTCTCTAAAAGTTTCATGCAAATAAAAGAAAAATCCCCCCAAAAATTAATGATGGCGCAACTTGCGCCATAACCCCCCCCCCCCCCCGCAGGCACCCCTGATGTAGAGCTTTGTACTGAACCCCTAAAAGGAACTAACGTCGAAACTGCGAATAAGTTAAAAATTATTTTTCTTTGACAAAAAAAGATAGAACGTAGAAGTGTGGGGCCCCGGGCCTCATCTTTATTCAGTCGGGCCCTGCCTGCCGGGAGCCCCTGTTGTTATAGGGTAGCCTTTTATTTTCCATGTAGCCATTGCGCACACCAAATCTATCGTTTGCTTCCTTGTCACTGACGCTGAAGTGAGATTGTGAGATGTCGTCCGCATTCCGACGTTCCTTTGGTGTTTGAGCAGGCGGGACCCTCTGACGTCGGCAGGTGGCGCCACCGGAAGGGGAGCGTCGCCAAGCAACAGGTGGCGTTCCAGAAAGGCGCCCTTTTGTGCTTCGTCTGCAGTGAGATGTTTTGTGTCCGTCATTTCAAGTTTTTCCGGGGGGTGTGCAAACACAATGCAATTTCATCGAAAAACAACAAAACCCACGCCCACTGATATGTTGATCTCTCAAAGTCTGGAGGAGCCCTTGGCTTGAAGATGGCTTGGCCCCCGTGCGTGGTTGCGCCCGCCTTAAATGCAAGGAACGATTTTAAGATATCACGGGGCCCTGGGCCAAATACCTTTTTGTGGCCCCCTGTACTGAGGCTTTACAATTTTAGACACAGGATAAAACAAATTATTTGGGCATTGACTAGAGCAATTTTAGCCATTTCGGGGCCCCTAATTGTGGAACCCTAGGCTGCGGCCTAGTTGGCCTGTTCAGTAATCAGGTCCGGCTTAAATGACTGGTCTGGCTGCAGGTGCTTTTATCGAAAGATTTGGAGTGAGGACTGGGATCGACACGCCCATTTAATTTCTTCTTGCGTTGGAAAATGAAAAAAAAAATTTTTTTTTTTCCCTTCAGAAATTTTCTATTTACCTCAGAGGGGGAAAGAAGGAGTAAAAGGAGGTTTTCCTGATAGGATTTTAAATTACACACACCAAATGAATCCGCGAGTGCAAAAACAACATCAGTCTCGAAAATTCGTTTTTTGTGGAAACAAGCTGGGCCTGTTATTTGAACGTTGAGCGCAGAAACAATGCCAGAGTTAAGATGTTTTTTCGCTCTCCTGAACAATTCCAAGTTCTTGACTTACGTTGTTTATGCACTCACCGATCCAAATAAAAACGCCCCAAAACTCATTTGAAGAAAGATTTCAGATATTTGTAGGGAAAATGAGAAGACCTGAAATTTTCAATTTTCCACGACTAACCAGTGACTAGCACAAAGCTTATTAGATCATTTTTCATGTGGGACCAAAGTGAAATAGTTAAGTTTACTTGCCTACTTCAAAGGGAACAAATGGGAATTTTGTTCTAAAAATTTTTGTACATAAAGAAGGAATAATGTTTTTTCGATAATACTTTCGTTGAAATATTATTTTTCATCTTTGGCAGTTATTTTTAGCTTAAAAAAATGAAAAATTTTCACTTCAAAAAAACATGGGGCAAAATGAAAAATAAAATTTTTTCGTTATGAAAATTTTTTAATTTGACGATTAACACTATTTTTCATCAAATGATAGCGTAAATAAACTAAAAAATAATTATTAACGGAAAATAAACGAATGAGAAAGTAAATGAATAAATAAATTTATTAATGTGTGAGAAAAAATAAATGAGTGAATAAAATAGAGAACGAATAAGAAAATGAGTTAATGAATGTGTAAGTAATTAGATAAAAGAATGTAAATGAATTAATAAATGAAGAAATACATGAGTGATTTAATAAATGAATGAATAAGTACACGAAATGAACTATTTCACTTTGCCCGGCGTGCACTTGACAAATAACATTGAACATTAAAAATCAAAAAATGCCTAATTTTAACTAAATAAGGACTGCACTGGATATCAGTAGTTCTCAATTAATAGTTCAGATGATAATTAAAAATCTTATCATTTTATAATAACAAGAAATATTTTTGAAAAACCACGAATATTACAATAAAGGTATCAAATTTTTTAAAATTTCTTGTATAATTTTTTCGTTGATCTTTGGAGCTGTACTTATTTTTTGACAGGAATTACCTATCTGTCTAGGAACTTAGTTAAAATATTGTTAGATAAGTTACACTGCAAGCTGGGAAAATATTTCACCATTTTACTTTGCCCTGATATTTCACTTTGCCACATATTCCCCTATTACATTTTTTCATTATTTATCCGCAAATGCTGTTTTGAAAGTTTGTTCTTCAGTGATTTTGGGACTTGATATTTTCTTTAAGTGTATCTGGAATTTAAAATTCACAAATAATGCAATAAATTAATAGAAAAAAAATCTAATATTTAGAGAAATATATATGCCTCGTCCTGAGAACCTAATTTCTTTAAAAAATTTGAATAAATGTTTGTTTAATATCAATATGATTGTCGAAAATGTTTATTGTAATTTCAAAAATTACAAATTATGCCGACTTTTGCTTGAAAGTGTAAACTAGTACTTGTGTACTGAACCGAATCGAAAAAAAAAATGGGGGAAGGAAGTAACTAATTGTTTAATTAGTTACTTCTTCATATCGCGCATTCGTTACCTGTTATTTATTATTTTGTGGAGAAAACAATTGATAAGTTCATATCATTTAAAAGATAGCCTTTGCTTACTAGGCTCAAAATTGATGAAAGTTTTCTCACTGAGAGTCCTTGTTTATGGGCGAATAAGACTTAATTCCTTGAAGGAAAAAGGATGGTCTCAGTGTTTAGACCAGTAAATGATACAGCTGAAAGAGCTGTAAAAATGATGCAGGATTGTCATGGTTTGCGAACAGTTGATGAGGAGCAAAAATAATTTTTGTTGTGTTGCGTCCAAGAGCACCGAAATATATACTCTGACTGCAATAAACAGACATTAAAACGATAGTATGTAATGTTTTTTGTACTGTAATATTGTAGTAAATATATGTTGTAAATAAATCGTTGTCATAGTTTTTTTTTAACTTTTTTTTTCAATTTATTTATTTTAACTATTTATTTATTTTGAATTACAGATACATTTAAAGAAAATATCAAGTTCCAAACTCACTAAAGAACGTACTTTCAGATGAATAATTTTAAAAATGTAGTATTTAAAATGGAAAAATTTAACTTAAAACTTAAAAAAACCTTAATTTTGAGTAATTTCCGGGAGAAATAAATATAAAATGAGAGAAAACACTGAAATTTAGCTCTAATTATGTACTTTATGCTTCATATTTTTCATCTTGATAATTTCTTAAAATTCATCTTTCGTTGTTTACAAAATACATAGAAAAAAAGCTATTTTTTGAAGAAAATTATTAAATTTAAGCCTGGTTTAGGGTACCTAAATATTCATTAACAGTTTAAGAAGCTTTCTTCCGCCATTTTCTTTATGATTATTGTTATTGTTTCATAGCAACCACGTTAACAATGGATTTCCTATTTAATCACATCAGCGTAAATTTAAATTTTTATGGTATTTGTCAAACAAGTTTTGGCAACGTTAGAGTTGTGGCTGTTTTTGAAATGTTAAAGAGATCGATCAAATTAGAGCCGCCATATAGACAGGGCGACGCATCAAGCTTGAGCTGGATCACTTTGGATCTATTCATTAACGTTTACTTTCAATTTTTCATGGTTGCCGAGCTAGGGTTACCACAGTAAAGTTTCGGGCATTAGTCCAGTCAAATTAGACATTAAAATCGCAAATCGCGATGTATTTCTAAATTTTTAATATGTTGTTTGGGTCTCTTAGGGTAGTGTAAATCTAAGTTAGCGCCTTTCTAAAACCTGTGCTCGTTGCGAAAAACTGCGAAATTTTCGGACATTTTTCAGTTTTTCCTTTATAACTCCTAAACTGCAACTTTTGATTATACATGTGAATACCTATTTTAAAGAACACGAAATTTAACAATTCAAGTTCAAGTGAAGTTCTGTAGAATGACTAGTTTATAGTAAGGGGACTACGGGAAAAGAAACTGCATTTTGTGATAAAAGCATGAAACTTGGTAGGTTTGTAGACAATGTATAAAAAAACATTTTAAGAAGGGGAGCCAATCGGAAATCCCCCCCAAACTCCTCTTAGCGGCCATTTTTGGTCCAAAACTAGAAATATCTCTTTTTTGTAATTATTATTATTATTTTCTTCTTAAATCATTGGCTATGTCATTACATAGGCATTTATTGTATTTTTTATCGTTTAAAGCTCCACTTATAAGCTAATTTTAAAAAGAACAACCCAAAAATGCTTTTTTTTTTTGGCAAATCGATATTTTTTAAGAATAAATTCGTGGAAGTGAATTCCCTCCTCCCATAAATGCATTAATGGTTTAAGAATGTAAATATATATTAAATAAATGTTTTAAAAAAGTAGGCTGCCGGTTATCCGGATCCTAATTGACCGAACCGTCCAATTATCCGGTCATGATACCTCTCATTTTTATGACTAAGCACACATCATCAAAAATGCTCCCCAAGGGTACAAAAGCACAAGAACTTGAGGGAAAAGTTAATGTCAAGATAGCATGATTCTACCAAAATACAATTTAAAGTTTCAATTTCAAAAATTTTAAAGTTTTAGTTTTAAATTTATTTTTCCTCTAATTTTTATTATTGTTGCCGTTACTGATTTTTTTTCTTCAAATATGGTCGTTCATTAGGTGACGAATATTTTCCAGTGTGTTTATCATTGGTAACATGTGTCATTGTTCCCGTAAATGCTATTTATATGGATCGAGATTAGGAAAGATGCTCATATACGGTCTAAGTTACGGTTTCTCATAGTCTTGTGGTTTTACATGTTCAAAAGTATTGTTTTAAATGCATTTATTTTAATTTTGTTTAAGTGTTAAAGTTTAAATGGTAAACTTTAATGGTTAAAAATTTAAATGGCATGGTTAAAGCTTTAATGGTTTAAAAGTTTAAATGGCAACCAGGGGTTGTGTTTGGTAAAAACAACCCCAGGAAATGTTGTTTTTACCAAAATTATTACAACAGATATTTATTGGATAAGATTTATTTTCTGTTCGAAATTAACTCCAAAAAAATCTATTGTGCCCTGCAGCAACTTTAAATGTATCAGTCTTGTACTGAGGTTATGAAACAATGTTCGAAATTCTGTCAAAACAGGCAAAAATTAGTCAATTATCAGACTTCGTAAATGTAGGTAGATTTAAATTTGAAGAATTATTTGTATCGGAAAAATTTAATGAAAAGAGGGATATGTGGCATAAATCTTGTATCTTGAGGTATAACAGTACAAAAGTCAGAAGAGCTGAAGAAAGAAAAAGAAAGGAAAACTTTGAAGAGTGCCACGTAAGTAAACATTTTGAAGAGGCTTCAGTTCAGCAGAAGAGAAAGAAATGCACTTCATCCTTTCCAGATTTGTGTTTCTTTTTTTGATAAGCCTGGTGAAAATAGACAGGAGTTACATCTAGTTCTGACGAAATCAGTTAGCAGAAAATACGAAATTGCATGTTGGTAAAAGCAGACAGTACGCTCACTGCTGAGTTGGGGCAAGCTGACATATCTCAAGAATGCAAGTACCACCGTACTTGCATTCGTAAAACTTTACTTGTAAAACTTTATCACTCATGAAGGACAGCCAATGATTGTTCTGAGGAAAATATTTATTCACGAATTGAATTAATTGCCCTACACCGAGTAATTTCTTACTTACAAAATCTTAGAGTTAACAAAGGTCATAATTATCCAATTTTCAGAATATTCGTTCTACTAAAATATTATTCTGAAGGAATAGAAGACTTATGCTACAACACAATTTATCAATCGAAAATAAATTTGCTAATGATGTTGACAATACCGGGCTTAGAGCAAAGATATTATCACACTTCGGACATGGACATATGCATGCAGAGAAATCAGGCTTTGAATATGTTTTAGTTTGTAAAGGTAAGTGAATCAATATGTGTCTCCAGTACTAGCAGTTTCGAAGATGCTCTTGCAAGTGACATGATAGTGAATTCCACTAGGACATGCATTTGAAAGTCAACTGCCAGCGTCGAAGTCGGATTTGAAGAGTCAGCAAGAAACTGTTGATCCTCTTCTTCCGTCCTTTTAAATAACTTGTTAAATGCTACTTGCAATATTGATGGTCTTCCTTCTCAACCATTACTTGCAATTTGTCAGTTGTATTTAATATGCATATATATATACTTCAAACAAATTAACAAAGCAAACTATCAAGCATCAAGTAAACAAGGAACAACCAATACCTGTTTATTTGGCCATTAAAGTACACGAACAGACTAGAAGAAAAAGTCTTGTTGACATAATGCATATTTTGCAACTTTTCATTTCTTACTCAAGGCTTCTAAAGATTTCTACTGGACTCTGCAAAGCATCAGTTAAACAAATTGATAAATATAAAACTACATTTCCCTCACATTTCAGGATCTTTGTTTTTACACCGGCCGCGCACGATAATTTTTATTATAACTCTAGTAGTACAACAAACAAGGACTCTTTCCATATAACAAGCATTTCATTGTTTCAGCATGTGCCATTTCAGCAGCAAGGCTCAAAAATTCCTCTTGTATTTCCCGAAATACCATCTTCTAAAAAGGTCGCTCAGTTACCACATCAGGTATATCATTATTTGTAAATCCAGCATATCTTTCAGTGAAGGAACCACCACAATATAATTTTGATGGATTAAATAAGTCAGAAATGCTTTTCATAGAAACTAAATTAACAAATGAATTCTTGAAAGAGGTGAAATGTCTTAAGCGAATTTACGTCACGCAAGTGTAAAACAAACTGCTCTCAAAAACTTGTTGGTGCTTCAAAAATGGACTGTGTGCACCAATGTGTAAATTCTGCAATGGAAAATGTTGTATATCTATGTAAATTACTAGCCAGTTCAATTACGAAAAATCAGCTTGTATATAGCCATTACACATAATCATTGAATATAATTGCTTGCTCAGATTTATATTGAAATTCAGTTGTTTCTTTTGTTATAAAGGGTTACTTTTCAATAACAGCACAATATGATAAGTAGTAGAGAAGTTGCTTAATTAACACAGCACTAAACTTTTTATTACAGCAATTTTTTTCCTTCTCTCATCTTTTAGAGAGAACAAACTCCTCAAATCGTTTAATGAGAAAAAAACTTGAAATTTGTTTTAAAGCTTTTTCTTTAGAATTTCGCAGTTGTATAAAAATATGATCGTGCCTCCCCCTCCCCCCTATTTTATAGGTGCAAGCGTAACTTATAATCCTGCTGAATGTGAGTGAAATTTCCATGACATTGCGTATTTTTTTTTCAAAATGTTTGAAGTTTTTTTATTACTTTTTTCGTCCATAAAGAAAACTGGTTTTATTTTAATTAATCAAAGATAAATATTCATTCTTAAGGAACAATTCAAACGTTTTTTTTTTAAGTTTTGAAAAAGTACTAGTTTTGCTTATGATTTTTAATTTCTGTTTTTATTTTCCGTTTTGCAATACATTTTTATGAGTAAGTTTTAAAAAAATATGCTCGGGTTTTCCAAAGTTTCGGATTTTTGGGGTTCGGATTACTGGGATTTTAATGCAACTAAATTGTTTGTCTTTAATATAGTGCTTTCAGATACATAGTTGGACACCCTTAAACCGGCCCCTGAAAACAATTTGGAAGATTTTGATCAATTTCAGTTTTTTAGAAAAAAACGAATTTTTAATGAGTACTATTAAAATTAATCGATTTTAAGCTATTTTGACGGTTTTCTAATCTTTGTTTAACATAATTGAACTCTAATAAGATGATAAAAAAGGTGTTTTTTGAAAAAGAAATAAGAAAAGCAATTTCGGACTTTTTGACCAAAAATGGCCGCCGGAGGGGTTTGGGTGGGGATTTCGGAATGGCTCCCCTTCTAAAAATGTTTATAAATACATTGTCTACATACACACCAACTTTCATGCTTTTATCACAAAATGCAGTTTCCGGCTATATTTTGGACCATAGCCCCTCTACTATTAGGAGATATCGTACTTCGAAAAATGGAGTTTTTTTGCGAAAAGTGAAAAAATTATGCTTTTATTATATTTTGAAACAAATATCGACATAAATTCCTATTCTACAAGACAAAAAATGGACATGCACTTACAGCACTTGAGTGCTGTAAGTGCATGTCAGGCTCAATATTTAATCAGCTTTCATTTAAGCCCAAACAGTAGTCTGTAGGCTCAATATTTCATTTACAATGGCGAAAAATAAATATTTAACCCATTAATGCCTGACATTTTATTTTTCAACGATACTTTGTATACTGGTTACAAATAGTGTTTAATGGACAGGAAAAATAGTTAAAAAATTATCATGTAAAAAATAAATTTTTTATTTAAGAAAGAAAAATCGTCCCTAAAAAGGGACGCTAGGCACCAGAGGGTACATACTTTTTTACCAGAATTTTTTTTTCTGCCTACGATGTAATATTGAAAATGACAATTTCTAAGAAGAAATAAAAGCAGCGATTAACATAAACTGGGAAGTAGATTCAGAGAACAAGGAAATATTGGTGTTGTTGAGTATGAAAGTCAGCAAAACATTTTTTCTGAAAACCTACGTATTGCATTTGCTGCATTCCGATAAGGTCTTTTACTTCAATGGGCACATCTTACCTAAGTGTTATTTAAAACAATATAACAACTAGTCCCATAATACCTAACTCAACTCTCTTGAGCTCAATGCATATTGTACAGCATGAAGAGCGGCTACCACCATTTTTTAGAGTGGATCAAAAACCGGTAGTTCCCGATATTTGATGCATGGGATCTTTTTCCCTATGCAACGTTTGTATTGAGCAACCATATATATTTGGTTCATCAATTTCAATTACTTTCTTTCCGCTGTTGGACAATCGCTTAGCCTTTACAATAGGATAAACTCCATGAAGATTCAATGCAATAGTTAGGACATTGCTATTATTCCACCGAACCAACGTAATATTATTTTACCTGTCATCGACATTTATTCAAAACTTCCTCTCTTTTCTTTTTTGAACAACGTAACTTCAGTTCATGAGCATTTTTTAATCCGATTCTTGCACAAAACCTTGCTGAGACAAATAATCACGTAGGAGCGCAAGAGAAGTAAATAAATTCTCACAGTAGAGATCAAAATTGGAATGCTCGAGGAATTCTGAAATTAAATCTGCAACCCCCCCCCCCCTTTTCCAAACAACAGACACATATGCAATCCTTGAATTCTTCATCAAGGTGAAATGCTAAGCTTCTGAAACAGCTTAGGGCTTCTTCCCCCCAACAGTCAGACTAAACAATAATAAACACCTAAATGCATTATGAAAAAGTAATGAAATATAAGGAATAATTAGTGTTTTAAAGAATTACATTTTTGAAATAGCTTTCTTTCAAAATTTACCTTGAGTATTTTTTGTAATTAAAAAAAAAGAAGAGAAAATATTTAAGAACATTGTGTAATTAAGTTTATATATATTAATTAATTTAATTTAATTAGATTTTGAAAATAAAATAAGTTTTAAAAATGACAATTATTATCTGTTTTTCAGTCTAAAAACATTTACTAACTTCTTTGATATAAATTATAGATTCTAAGCAAGAAATCAGCAACGGTTAAACAATGCAGCCTTTGGTGCCTAGCGTCCCTTTTTAGGGACGTTCTTAAATTGCTATAAAATCCTAAAAAAATTTAAAATTTACAAAATTGCAAAAAAAGGTAAACTAAAACATCGATCAAAGTAGCACATATATCAAAACACAGATAGATTTTACTTGTTAATAAACTTTTAAAAACTTAGCTTTTTTTGTTCTTGAGCTTGCGAAAAGATGTAATTTTTGATAAAAGATCATAATCAAATGGCTACAGATCACACTTTACAGCAGTTATGTGCTGCAATCTGTTAATACAGAAATTGAAGCAATACCAAAAGTAATAAATTGGAACACAATTATTTTGGTTGGAAATGTTTCATTTTTGGAAAATTCAGACACACTTTTCGGGACCCGTCCCTAAAAAAGGGACGCTAGGCATTAATGGGTTAAAAATTTTGAGAAATGGAGCAAAAATCGTTTCCTTATCAGAAAAAGGAGGGCAGTGGACAATAAAAAAATGCGTGGAATGGTATTAAAAGGGTAAACACTATATTAAAATATTGTTTTAAAAATTGAAAAAAAAAACTTTACAGTTCATTTTCACTTATTTTTTTGCTATTTTTATGATGGTTCTTGTTGGCTGTGGTCTTATCCTGACTTTTTTCAGATTTACCCCTATCACGCTTGAACTATCCAACTTTTGATGATACGTGTTCCGTGTGGCATACCCATTTTAAAGAACACTAAATTTGCAACAATTTAAGCTCAAGTGGAGTTCTGTAGGAAGAGTAGATTAGGATATATCGTACTTCAACAATTTGTCATTTTTTGCGAAAAATGAAATAAATATGCTTTGATCATATTTTGAATCAACTATCGACATAAATTCTTATTCTACAAGAGAAAGATAGACATTTAATTAAAGCACATCTAATCGCCTTTCACTTAAGCCTAAAAATAAGTCTGTAGGTTCAATATTTCATTTACAATTGTGAAAAAACAAATATTCGGTAAATTGAAACGAGTTTTGAGAAATGATCAAAATTGCCTTCTAATAAGAATAAGAGAGCACTGGACAACAGAAAAAAGCATAGAGTTGTATAAAAAGGGTAACACTGCATTAAAATAATATTTTCATAATTAAAAAAAACCTTACAGGTTAATTTAGTGCCATCTTTTTCTTTTTTTTTTTTTGTGGGTCTTTATTTGCTGTGGTCCTATAGCTAAGCTGCAGGAAAATAATATAGGAATCGGATAGAAAATAATTCTATCTCAAGATGTCTGTGCATTTTCTTCATCTTCGAGAACTGGAATGGCAGGGAAGTTGTAACAACTCTTTCCGTATTTAAATGAACATCTGGATCTAAAACAAAGATAACCTTCCTTTTCTGCAGCTTCGCAATAAGACCACAGCTAATAAAGACCCACAAAAGAAAAAAAAAAAGAAAAACATGGAGCTAAATTAACCAGTAAGGTTTTTTTTAATTATGAAAATTATATTTTAATGCAGTGTTACCCTTTTTATACAACTCTATGCATTTTTCTGTGGTCCAGTGTTCTCCTATTCTTATTAGAAGGCAATTGGGCAATTCCATCGTTACAGACGTAACAATCGCAGACTTTGAACACTAATAATTCTGGTTTGGGCTGATGAAAGTCTTCAATTTTTTTTTCTGTAGTGTAACTTGATGATGTTTATGCTACATTAAATTTGCGTGCAGATTGCTTAATTACAAAAAAATACAGAAATTAAAAACTGCCTGTTACAGACGTAATTCACAAAACAGCAAAAACTCGACTATGTCATACAACTTACAATATTCCTCTGAATTATACGGAAATTTTGAACTTTTTTTTTTAATACGTATTCTAGAGACTTCAAGCTTTCTAAAACCATAAAGATTGTGTGAATTTTGACTGCCGAATTTGTGAAAAAAATTCATAAACTTGTTACGGACAAAGTGGTGTTACAGACGTAACATCTCTGATTTGAAAGTAGAAAACAGTATTTTAAAGCAGGAATAAACAAAGATTTTTGTGCTAAAACAATACAGTAGCATAAATTAACACATCATTTGAATATTTTAAGTTATACTGTAACAGTTTTAGAAAATTTGGGTAAGTCTGGGGGAGTTGAGAGCATATGCCAATATGTCAATATGTAACAATGAATTAATGCATCTTAAGACAATAATTTCCAAGAAAGATTGACACAAGAAAAGTTTAGAAGGGCCTTCACACAAATTTATTTATTTGTATTCTTAAAATTAATGCATAATGGGACTGCTACATAAAAAAATCGGAAAAAGTAAATTCCTCCCTGGAATCAGTGATTGGTCTTAGGAGAACTTAAAAATTTGAAAATGTTGGATGATATAGCTATAGCAGAATACTAGTACCAAACTAAAATTTAACCTTCTTGGTGACAGTTGGTCAATTTTGATAATTTTTTTTGAATGAAAAAATGTGTCCTTTTTCGTCCGACGTTCTCGAAATTCGAACGGCATTTTCGTATTCTGTTCGAAAACAATGCATTTCGCGGGCTTTTGGCAAATTCGCGATGTTAGCCCACCGTTCTTCCAATTTTGGCGTCAGCTTTAAAACATTTTCCTGGGGCATATAAATAATTTTAACTTTTTCTGCAATGGAGTTTGCACACTGAAAAAAGGAAAGAGCGTCGTTGACAAATGCTGTTCTAGATCTTACTCTCTGCCACACCTGGTGCCTGACCATACCCCCAACTCCATCCACAGCTCCCTTTCCATGTAACGTAGCAAAAAAATGCCAGTTGAGGTATAAATTATAATCAGTTATACCATATGTGTATTTCATTAATCTTAAGAAATAAATTTCAATTACATGCCGACATAATTAAAAATTTCAAAATCAGAATACCAGAAACTTTAGTACTCGTACCATATTATGCTATATACATTAGGGTATGTCATAAAAATAAAAGTTTTTTTTTTCGACTTGGTACACGCACTTTCCTATGTATTCACTCATTTTGAGTTAATTGGTACAAAAAAAAGTTTTTGGAAAAAAATTTTAGCTACCGGGAAAACGCAATTAAAATAAGTGTTTTTTCAAAAAAATCACTATTTTCAGGTTCAAAACGCAATATAGCTGCGGGAGTTTTTTAAAAGATTGTTCTGCTAGCTTAAATGCATGTTTTGAACTCTAATGAACATACTTTCCTTATAAAAATGCAATTAAATATACATTTCGTCTCTTTTTGTTTTTAAAAAGAGCAGAAACTATCGGTAATCGTTCCTACTGAAACGGGTTACACTTTTGGTCAATCGACACCGCTGTCTTCGTTAGGCAGTCAGTTGTTCAGGTGAAAATGCCACATACATCAAGTGACCCCCATTTTGCTTATTAACACCCCCCCCCCCCCCAAGATAACTTTTGACCAACAGACGCGTTTTCACTAAAATGTCTTTCATCCTGCGTAAGATTTTTATATTAGTTGTGCTTTCTGACAAAAGGCAAATTGAGATTATCTTTTTTATTTTTTTAAAGGATGGATTGATTTCAACAAAAAAACTGGAAAGCAAATGGCACTAATAATTTTAAACATCGAAGAAGTCGGACTTACAGCTCGACTCTAGCGAGAGCTAGTGCCGTCGCGTAATATTATGACTCGAGAAAATACCTTGGAATTTTTGTAGTATAGCTGTACGAAGTAAACGAAACTACCTTGATATTAGTAGAGCGGCCTTTACTTCAGTCAGGTTTGCTGTGTCATCAATCGCGGCAGTTGCTATCATGTGAAATAGGATTATGTGACTGGCTGAAGTACATAGGTATAGACATTTGCCTTCAACTAATTGGCAGTGATACCTCCAATGAAATGTATGGCTAGAAAGGAGGCATGCTACATTATATCGAAAAACTCCTCCATTACATACTTTTTAGATCTTTCTTTCTGCTGGCTTCACATCAACGAGCAGATATTAAGTCATATAGTCGCAAAACTTGACGAATCAGCTTCTCCATAAAAGGAATGGATTGGTACTGTAGGTAGACTCTTTTCCCAAGTTGAGTTTCTTGAGGAAAAAAAAAACAAAGTTTAAGCTAATTCAATTTTTGGAGCCCCTTGTTAATATGGACGAAAATGTTGCTAGTCAGTCGATCAGTTCCATGGAAGGCAGAAGCATTGAAGCTCATTGATGGCGGAACTATTTCCAGCCCTAATTGATACTATTTTGTCAAATGCAAAGGCATTTTTACCTTAGTCCTCAGAGCAAAGAAGAGTTAAAAGTAAAGTTTCCTGTATAAAAAACGGGACCTTTTTGACTATTCCAGAAAATTTACTCATTGCTCTTCTTTACTTTGAGGACTAAAAATGTCTTTGCATTTGACAAAATAGTATTAATTAGGGCTGGAAATAGTTCCGCCATCAGTGAGCTTAAACTTCTGCCTTCCACGGAACTGATCGACTGACTAGCAACATTTTCGTCCATATTAACAAGGGACTCCAAAAATTGAATTGGCTTAAACTTTTTTTTTTCTCAAGAAACTCAACTTGGGAAAAGAGTTTACCTTCAGTACCAATCCATTCCTTTTCTGGAGAAGCTGGTCCGTCAAGTTTTACGACTATATGACTTAATATCTGCTCGTTGATGTGAAGTCAGCAGAAAGAAAGATCTAAAAAGTATGTAATGGAGGAATTTTTCGATATAATGTAGCATGCCTCCTTTCCAGCCAGACATTTCATTGGAGGTATTACTGCCAATTAGTTGAAGGCAAATGTTTATACCTATGTCCTTCAACCAGTCACATAATCCTATTTCACGTTGCTCAGCCAGTTTTTCCTTTGTTGTCTTCTTCTGGTGTATAGTGAGTGAGGTAGCGATCTCCACGCTCTTCTGTTACGGTCTTTCTTTGATGATGCTTTTCCGAGAGCTACTAATGTTCTCATCGTGACTAAGAGTGAGAGTGTTGTGCTTCCTGCTTTCCACAAAAATTGCAGTAAAGTTACTTCTTGCGATATTGGAACTCTCCTCTGCGCTTAGGTGCTCGATAACATGCTCTTTAGCATGAAACACCTTTTTGTTATCGCACATGAGATGTTTTTTATCTTCATCGAGATGGCCTGCTTTCACACGATTACCCGAAAGGCTATATATGATAGCAAATGCCGTGGTGGAGGATACAGCAAACCTGACTGAAGTAACGGCCGCTCTACTAATATCAAGGTAGTTTCGTTTACTTCGTACTGCTATACTACAAATATTCGAGGGTTTTCCTCGAGTCCTAATATTACACGACGGCACTAGCTTTCGGGAGAGTCGAACTGTAAGTCCGACTTCTTCGATGTTTAAAATTATTAGTGCCTTTTGCTTTTCAGTTTTTTTGAGGAAATCAATCCATCCTTTAATAAAACAAAAAAGATAATCTCAATTTGCCTTTTGTCAGAAAGCGCAACTAATATAAAAATCTTACGCAGGATGAAAGACATTTTAGTGAAAACGTGTCTGCTAGTCAAAAGTTATCTGGGGTGGGGGGGGGGGGTGTTAATAAGCAAAATGGGGGTCACTTGATGTATGTGGCATTTTCAACTGAACAACTGAGTGCCTAACGAAGACAGCGGTGTCGATTGACCAAAAGCACAACCCGTTTCAGTAGGAATGATTACCGATAGTTTCTGCTCTTTTTAAAAACAAAAAGAGACGAAATGTATATTTAATTGCATTTTTTATAAGGAAAGTATGTTCATTAGAGTTCAAAACATGCATTTAAGCTAGCAGAACAATCTTTTAAAAAACTCCCGCAGCTATATTGCGTTTTGAACCTGAAAATAGTGATTTTTTTGAAAAAACACTTATTTTAATTGCGTTTTCCCGGTAGCTAAAATTTTTTTCCAAAAACTTTTTTTTGTACCAATTAACTCAAAATGAGTGAATACATAGGAAAGTGCGTGTACCAAGTCGAAAAAAAAAACTTTTATTTTTATGACATACCCTAATATACATGTATTGCTCATCCTGTGCTTTTTACCTATTTAATTGGAAATTTACTTTTGCTACGGACGTAACATAGAGCCATTTGTTATGTCCGAAATGTTACGTCTGTAACAGCATTAATTTAAAAACTAAATCAGTTGCAATATTTTTAACTATGGTGGGCAATTACTCTAAGAATTTGCCAAAAGGACCATTAAGGGTTCTTTTTAATTTTGATTTTTTAGGACGTAATGACAACTTTTGCTTCTTTTTTGTTACAGACGTAACATCAAACTTCTTTTTTTCAAACTTCAATTACACCATTTAGATCAATTCAAAAGAAATTAATGAATGCATATTATTATAGTACCGTCTTAGTAGTTAAAATTGTGCTACAAGTAGTTATTTTTGTTTTTATTTTTCGATGAGAAATATGCGTTTGAAAATGTGTTCTTTTTTCTGATTTTTACAAGTTTGTGAATATCGTTCTTCTAACTAAGAAAACAAGTATTATTCTAACTCTCACCAAAAAACCAATGCAGGATTCTTAAAATATACATCTTAAGCTTTAAAATGATGTATAACATAGCAACATAACTTCAATATGAATTTTTGACCAATTGGTTTCACTTTTCATGGAATGGCCCAATTTTGATCATTTCTCAAACATAATTTCAATTTCCGAAAATTTGTTTTTTTCTCAATTGTAAATGAAATATTGAACCTACAGACTTCTTTTTAGTCTATATTTTGTCTTGTAGAATAAGAATTTATGTCAATATTTGGTTCAAAATATGATCGAAGCATATTTATTTAATTTTTTGCAAAAAATGATAAATTGTTGAAGTACGATATTCGATATCTCCTAAATTTTTCTTCCTACAGAACTCCACTTGAGCTTAAATTGCTGCAAATTTAGTGTTCTTCAAAAAGACCTTTTCAAAATTTTAGGGGAGTTTTAGGAACATTTTGGCAAATTTTTAGCAAAATTTTAGGGGTAATTTACGGTTTTATTCGACTACAAATAGGTACCTGATAGTAATTTATTATGTGATACAAGACAAACCATACCCAAAAAAAAAAACATTTTATTCCTTAATTTCAACCATCAAGTACTTCCACAAAAAAAAAAAAAAAAAAAAAAAAAAAAAAAAAAAAAAAAAAAAAAAGAGCGTCAAACCATAAGAGAAATAATGTTTTATTCAAAATATTTTTCAGATTCATGAGCTAAAATTCACTTTTCTTTGCAGTTGTGTTTTCAAAATTTTCACTTTCAAATATATGCAATTCTGAGTTTTGCCGATTGACCAGCTGCAGATATTAATTCTGTGCAACAGTTATTCCCATAATGTTTTAACTGCAGCAGCTTTTTTTAAACCCCATTTCACTAAACCTAGAGATTGTTTTTTGAACTCCTGAATATTTTTGTTGTTTTAACGAATCTGCAAATCTAGTTTTTTTTTTTCTCTTTTTCTGATTAATTCCTTTTATTTTTCTTTCTATCTATTAACGCAGCAGTGCTCAGCCAACAGCTCGTGAAGTTAATTCGTGTGCTCCGAAATATTCAATGTTGCGAATTGAAAACATCTTTGCATCGTCAAACAATTTTTAGTTTAATTTTTATTCTCCCCCCCCCCACCACCCCCCTTTTCGAACATTACATAAGAAGCTAAGTACGATTGATTTTAAATTGCCAGATAACTTGAAAAAATCTTAATGTGTAAAATAATTTGTATGTATCATTGAATAATGCCACATTGTTATAACTTCTATTAACTGCTCTTAATCTACTGATTTTAATAAATGTTTTTTTTTTTAAACTTTAAATTGCTTGTTAATAGTTTTCGTTAGTTTCTTAATTACCAGAGAAGTTTCCTATGCATAAAGTTTTTCACACTCACAGCAACCTTTTGATTTGAAACCAGTTAGTGTAATCTTTATTTATTGTCAAAAGCCACTCTGCCCCCTCCACCCAAGAGTATTTTGATGTTTTAAGTAGCAAAGACATTTTTGAATATCAAATTAAGAGGAAGCTACAATTTGATACGTGCGAACTTAAAAACTCAAAATTAAGAAAAAGTGATGAGGCTTTTATAAAAGTAGGCAAAGTATGCAAAATGGGGAAGAAAAAACTGTTGAGAAAATTTCTTAAAGAACTGTAAGAATGATTAATAATCATGACTGAAATAATAACCCAAACTTTGAATAATGAATAAAAATAAAGAAAAGGAATCTTTCACTTAGTACATTTAACATTCTTTTCTAACAGTTGCCTCAACTTCATTTATAGTTTAGCACAAAGCTTATCTGATCATTTTTCATTTAAGTTGCTTTAGTTTACTAGATCTGTTGACATGCCTGATTTTGGGTTCTATTGTTATGCCAAACATCCTTATCAACATTTTAAATTTAATTTAATTTTCAAAATTTTCACATAAACCACAAAAAAATAAATAAATAAACAAATAAAAATCGAAAAACGTGCTATTTTTTAGGAATGCTCGTGGTTTGAATTAATTCAAATGCAACAGGAATGACATTTTTGAATTGATCGACATTAAATGACGAGTAATCTACACAAAAAAGAAAATTAAACAAGTTTTAATTCAAACTTATGGTAAAAGTAAAATTATCAATGTCAAAGCAGTGAATTTGAGTGGTAAAATAAAATGAGGTTTTTTTTCAGAAGCGGATGCAAACGGATTACAAAATTTGCAAATAATCGAAGGCGGGTAAGAAACAGATAAAAATCTTAAGAATTTAAAATCTGTCCCAAAATGAAAAATAATGTGAGAAGTGCATTTTTCAATGAAATATTTTGTCAAATGTCTGTTTATCACAGTACATATTCAGGAAAAAGTTCGTTTTTGCAACTAAACACTTTCAGAAGTCTTTTCTATTTTTTTCAGTGTCTTTTCTATTTTTTAGGAACAGTAACTTAGGAGGTGTAAATTTTTTTAGGAATTTTAGGGGGAATGCGAACCCTGTCATTATCATTATAACTATCAGTGGAGATCTGTCGACGTCCACCGCGGTCCTTATTTAGTTTATATTTGACATGTTTTGATTTTAAAGGTTCAATATCATTCGTCATTGGCATGCAGGGCAAAGTGAAATAACTCGTTTCATTTGCTTATGCATCCATCTCTTAAATCACGTACCCATTTCTTCATTTTTTTTATTTTGTTCACCCTTTTTTTTTTCTTATTTACTCATTCACTCATTTTGTTACTCATTCGTTATTTTATTCGCTCATTTCTTTTTCTCATGTATTCATTCATTTGCAGGGATGAAAATCTTCCACGGATCCGCGAATTTCCGCTTTTTGTATTTTTTCGTTCTTTCCGCGATCAAAAAATTAATGGTGCATCAAGTTTAGAAAAAAAAAAAATACATCCATTATTAAAATGAAGCTTAAAATAAGTTGATTTTAAGTGGTAGAGGTTGAAATTATTTTCAACCTCCATAATAATGGAAATGTTTCTAGGATGCAGCAGGATTGAAATCTCAAGGATGACCTGCAATTATCGGCGAACTATGTGTTCTATTTTGGCATGCTGCCAAAAAACATAAGTGTCCATTGTAGGAGGTAGAATTTAAGAAAGTACAGTTATCTTTGTTAAAAAATTGGGAAAACTACTTTGATCTTTAAAATTATCAAACTAACTAAAGACCATGCACTACTAATTAGAGAATTTATTTCTTGAAATATACACATGTCTAATTCATAAAAAACTGCAATCACCACCCCCTCTTTCTCTATTGCTGTGACTGAGTAATTAAAAGCTTTTAAATATATTTAATTTAAATTTAAACAAATAATTTGTTTGGTTTTCTGCGAACAACCCGTCTGTCCGTCCATTCGGGCATTCTATTTGACGAGAGTGACCGTCGCTCATCCGACGGGAAACGTTTCACCCGCAAAGCGATGGCGCCCTCCCGGGGGCGAACCCTCTCTCCGGGGGCGCACTGCCGAAGGCTCACCTCTCTCTCCCTCTCTCTTTGCAGGGGCGTGCCACACGTGCGGCGAGCGGGTGACGGGCGCGGGGCAGGCATGCCAGGCCATGGGCAACCTCTACCACACCAACTGCTTCATCTGCTGCTCCTGCGGTGAGTGCCCACTCTCCTCTCCTCTTCCCTTCCTCTCGGTCGGACCGACGCCTCCTAAATACTAAATGCCTGAAACTTCCCGGTTTTCAGCACAGAGCAAGATTTCATTCTAGGTTCACGATGCACTGCCATCTACCGGAGTTCTTCGAGAAAGAGAAATAAACGATTGATTCATTTCTAAATTTAAATTTAAAAATCAACCAATCAAAAAATTTAACTCGAATATTGTTTGGATCCATCGCCGATAGCTGAAAAGTTCCCTTGGTTCACGATACACTGCCATCTACCGGAGTTCTTCGAGAAAGAGAAATTAACGATTGATTCATTTCTAAATTTAAATTTAAAAATCAACCAATCAAAAAATTTAACTCGAATATTGTTTGGATCCATCGCCAATAGCTGAAAAGTTCCCTCGGTTCACGATACACTGACATCTACCGGAGTTCTTCCAAAAATGAACGATTGGTTCATTTCTGAATTTAAATTTAAAAATGAACCAATCGAAAAATAACGACGACATCATCGGATTGCCGCAAGGTGGCGTTTAATGTTGAACCCATCTCTACGGTAGCGAAGCAAATGTTATAGGCATTTAGTATTTAGGAGGCGTCGGTCGGACGCGGCCGGGGGTAGAGCAACTATAAAGACAGGCCGACGCATCGAGCTTAAGTTCGACCGCTTTAGATCCAATTGATTTACTTTTACTTTCAATATTTCATTGTTGCAGAGTAGGGCTACCAGAAAAACGTTTTGGCACATTGCTAAGCTTTGCCAAATCCATGTGCCGCTAATAATTTCTCACAGTGAAAAATTACCAAAGTGCGATGACTGGCCAGAAAAGACAAGCACTCAAACACGCGCTGGATCCAAAGTGGTGAAACTTAATCTCGATGCGCCGGCTCGTCTATATGGGGACCTTAGCCGAGGGCTTCTCCGGACGACCGGTCCGGTCTCCGTCGCGATGCGGTGCTCTTTTCCACACGCCGTACGGATCGACCGGCTCGTCTATATAGGGACCTTAGCCGAGGGCGTCTCCGGACGACCGGTCCGGTCTCCGTCGCGATGCGGTGCTCTTTTCCACACGCCGTACGGATCGACCGGCTCGTCTATATAGGGACCTTAGCCGAGGGCGTCTCCGGACGACCGGTCCGGTCTCCGTCGCGATGCGGTGCTCTTTTCCACACGCCGTACGGATCGACCGGCTCGTCTATATAGGGACCTTAGCCGAGGGCGTCTCCGGACGACCGGTCCGGTCTCCGTCGCGATGCGGTGCTCTTTTCCACACGCCGTACGGATCGACCGGCTCGTCTATATAGGGACCTTAGCCGAGGGCGTCTCCGGACGACCGGTCCGGTCTCCGTCGCGATGCGGTGCTCTTTTCCACACGCCGTACGGATCGACCGGCTCGTCTATATAGGGACCTTAGCCGAGGGCGTCTCCGGACGACCGGTCCGGTCTCCGTCGCGATGCGGTGCTCTTTTCCACACGCCGTACGGATCGACCGGCTCGTCTATATAGGGACCTTAGCCGAGGGCGTCTCCGGACGACCGGTTCGGTCTCCGTCGCGATGCGGTGCTCTTTTCCACACGCCGTACGGATCGACCGGCTCGTCTATATAGGGACCTTAGCCGAGGGCGTCTCCGGACGACCGGTCCGGTCTCCGTCGCGATGCGGTGCTCTTTTCCACACGCCGTACGGATCGACCGGCTCGTCTATATAGGGACCTTAGCCGAGGGCGTCTCCGGACGACCGGTCCGGTCTCCGTCGCGATGCGGTGCTCTTTTCCACACGCCGTACGGATCGACCGGCTCGTCTATATAGGGACCTTAGCCGAGGGCGTCTCCGGACGACCGGTTCGGTCTCCGTCGCGATGCGGTGCTCTTTTCCACACGCCGTACGGATCGACCGGCTCGTCTATATAGGGACCTTAGCCGAGGGCGTCTCCGGACGACCGGTCCGGTCTCCGTCGCGATGCGGTGCTCTTTTCCACACGCCGTACGGATCGACCGGTCCGGTCTCCGTCGCGATGCGGTGCTCTTTTCCACACGCCGTACGGATCAACCGGCTCGTCTATATAGGGACCTTAGCCGAGGGCGTCTCTGGACGACCGGTCCGGTCTCCGTCGCAATGCGGTGCTCTTTTCCACACGCCGTACGGATCGACCGGTCCGGTCTCCGTCGCGATGCGGTGCTCTTTTCCACACGCCGTACGGATCAACCGGCTCGTCTATATAGGGACCTTAGCCGAGGGCGTCTCCGGACGACCGGTCCGGTCTCCGTCGCGATGCGGTGCTCTTTTCCACACGCCGTACGGATCGACCGGTCCGGTCTCCGTCGCGATGCGGTGCTCTTTTCCACACGCCGTACGGATCAACCGGCTCGTCTATATAGGGACCTTAGCCGAGGGCGTCTCCGGACGACCGGTCCGGTCTCCGTCGCAATGCGGTGCTCTTTTCCACACGCCGTACGGATCGACCGGTCCGGTCTCCGTCGCGATGCGGTGCTCTTTTCCACACGCCGTACGGATCAACCGGCTCGTCTATATAGGGACCTTAGCCGAGGGCGTCTCCGGACGACCGGTCCGGTCTCCGTCGCGATGCGGTGCTCTTTTCCACACGCCGTACGGATCGACCGGTCCGGTCTCCGTCGCGATGCGGTGCTCTTTTCCACACGCCGTACGGATCAACCGGCTCGTCTATATAGGGACCTTAGCCGAGGGCGTCTCCGGACGACCGGTCCGGTCTCCGTCGCAATGCGGTGCTCTTTTCCACACGCCGTACGGATCAACCGGCTCCGAACTCGAAACCGCAGCCGTGACGCGCCGACTCCACGGCCCGGCTCGACGCGCCGCGGGGCCGGGCGGCTCCCATGGCACCGCCGAAAAGTTTGCAATGTTTCTTTTTTACTCTCGAGTTATTTTTTTCAGTTTTCACATTTTTATACAACATCTATTCTTGTTTCGAGCCTTTTTTTTTTCAAATTTTTTTTTGTCCCGTTATTCTTTCAAAAAAAAAAAAGATGTATGGCGGGCATCTCCGAATAAATGGTTGCGATATCGTTTCGACCCGACGTTCCGCCGATAAATGAAGGGAAAAAGACTCGCCGAAACAGGAATTTGCCATGGCGCAACAATGACTGAAAAAATAGCATACTTTGAAGATTATTTTGCTTTAAATGGCTCATTCGTTTTTAGGCGAGTCAAATTTCAGTTTAATGTCACTTTTCGTCTTTTAAATGCATGAAATGTTTCATTTCAGATTTCGGGAACATTGTTTCCGACGTCGTTCTCGAGCCGACGGGCGCTCCGTGAAACCGTATCGATGAGTTCGGTGAAAACTTTGAAAACGTGCCGAGCACTCCCCGTCGTTTATTTGCGGAAATTTTTATGTTTGACCAAGGCTTCACTAGATAGCGTTTTATACAGGCTGTATCATTACTCAAAACATCAATGGTGAAGATTTGCCCCCTAGAGAGCGCAGAACAACCACCATCCAAATGTTTGTTTACATTTATTAGCATGTTGTTTCTGCTGTAAAAAGTGATGTTTATCCTATCTTTTAGGGTTAAAAAATATTGATATAGTTAACTGAAGTGGAGTACAGAGTGAATTGATGCCGAAGACCTTATTAGTACTGCTTTTCAGGGGAAATAAATTCCCCTTTCAGGTAAAGTTGGTCACAACTCATGATTCAGTCATACGACATTCATTCATCTGTTTACTTTCTTCGAATTAACAACATATAGCAATGGCGTTCAATTTTGACATCTCTGCATTAATAAAATATACGCTTAAATTCTCCGACGATTAATAAAAAATGTAGCAATGAAATAATATTGTTCTAATTTACTATTTTGTTTCATTATTGTTGCTCACACGATCTTAATTGCTACGCAAAAGTTCAGATGTTCATTTTGATGGCGTTGACGCATCAGAGCGATAAATGGCGAATCTATTCGTCGAGACATTTCATTTTTTTCATTTTGATGCCCCAGAATGAAATGTACCGTAATGAAGCGATGGTGTTCAACGGAAAGACGATTGACAGCAAAACATATTAATTTTTTTAGTAACAACAAAATGAGCATATATAATCGCTTGGTACCAAAGAGCAATACGAGTATGAAGAAAATAAACAGAACTACAACATTGTGACGACCCACTGTATCATGGCGAACTGTGGACTGAATTTTAAAAAGTTCTTGGCAAACCGTTGATAGTATTGGCTCGCTTAGCGAATAGATTCGCCATTTATCGCTCTGCGGTGCCAGTGTCGTTTCATAGTTAATTAATAATTAGAATCAATTAAAATGAAAAATAATTCGCTAACTAATTTAAATAAGCCATTAAAATGCAGAATAAACCAACAAATAAAACAAGCTATTAAATAACGTTAAAATATACTGAAATAGAATTGAATGCCGAATTGTAAAATGGTCGCCAACAACTTAACTTTTAATTTTGTCTTTTGTTATCTGGTTTGTATATAATGATGGTTACCATAAAATTCGATAGATGTCGCTGGACAATGACCACTGTTTTTATCCGAAGGATTTTGATCAAATGAAACAGCCTGTCTAAGACGCTATCTAGTGAAGCCTTGGTTTGACAGTTCCAGAATTACATGTCGAATGGACGTGACGACGTTTCCGTCATTCTGCCACCGAATGAGCTACAAACAGAAAAAGAAAAACAAAACTGAATGGTCGAGTGCGGATAATCGGGAAAATGGCGATTCCATGACGAGCAGATCGTGACATACTATCCTGAATAACTGCTAAACATTCCAAATCCTTCATTTCATTTTTGACCGCCGTCTAGGGTGGTTCAAAAAAACTTTTTTCCTACTACAGACCGAGGCTCAGCCTACTATTTTGTACAGAATCACTCTCCTACAGTTTCAGCATTCTGCACTGAATGGGGGAAGGCACCAGAACGTTTCTCCGAAGAAGCCCGGGAAGTAGTTAACTTTATTTACCAAAATTTTTACTTTAAAGTTTTTCTACTTTTATTTTTCAACTGAGAATATTTGCATCATTCACAACCTACTCTCTCAGAAAAAGGCTTCTTTGGTAAAAACTGTTACAGAATTAAGGGGAGAGTAAAAAATAGGTCACTGGCTTTGGCTAAACATTTTTAACTGGGATGTCGTGAAGGGGATTGGAGAATAATTCCAAAAGCCCTTTTTTTAACATATATTACCAGAGGTGGCGATATTGTATTTTATATACACATTTTATGTACATAAAGTCTTTTATGGCCCCCGGTTAGTTTTTGACGGGGAAGTCATGCCAGATCTATCCTATAAAGGTGATGTACATTTGTAGAGAAATAAACTATAATTAGTATTTACATCATCTCAGAGTGACAGTAGGCGATGTTCAGACCTGCCATTTTGAATTTTTCCAGGGTGAGCGGGGAGTCAGAGGCTCATATTGAATGCAAATTATGTCGAAAAACAACCAAAGCAACAACCGTTTATTCGTAAACCCTATAGTGTTTGGTGGAATATTTATATTTAAGTGGCCTTATCGCTTGTGTCCCCAAAATGTTTAAATTTCACCATGACAATGTTTCTGCAAATTTGTCATTGTATTAGCTATGTATATAGATGGAAAGACAAACACTGGTAGCTTAAAAATGCGTATTCTAGAAAATAACTTGGCCATTATGAGCACATTGTAGCTAAAATTCTTATATGATAGGTGAAAATTCTGAATCGTTCATTTTACTTTGCCAAAGAAAGGCAAATGAAAAGAACGAAAAGGCTTTTGAATTGTTTTCTTCCCTAATCTCCCAAAAAAATGTTAATGATACGTCCTAAGCTTTAAACAAATGTAAATGATACGTCCTAAGCTTTTTGTTTTTGCCAAGAAGAAAATAAATAAAAATTCCTAAAAGTGATAGCAATTAGCAAACACTTGAAATAGTTTTGGCCCACAACCGATTTCTTTGTTGTGGTTTAAAAATAATTTAATTGTTGCCATTAGACGATAGAAATAAAGGCCCATAACCGGAGAAGACTAATTCTTTATATATAGATTGTATGCAGTAGAAGTAAGATGAAAATAAGTTATAACTAAAGAACCAAAACTACAAAAATTTTGTTTTTCTTACTTTATTGTTGGCTATATTAGCTGTTTAATACTTCAATATTTTTTAAATCAACTCATTTCATGACATTTACTGAAGTTAAGAGGTTTTGTTCACGGGTAGGCACTGCCTATCTCATCTCCGATATTGACTCCTATGTATCAGTAAACGCTGCTTGTTGTTTTGATCAACTTCTTTAAAGTGTTTGAATAAAATGTGTACTGTTGATATTTATTTTGGTGGAATGTTTTTGGCCCTCATATTTGTATTCTAACTCTCGATTGGCCCTCTGGTTACTAAAACTCGGACCTCACCATTCAAAATTAGCCATTGACATTTTTTTTTTTTTTTTTTTTGTAAATGGAGCTCAACACTAAAATTGGGTTATTGTCGAAGCTTATTTATTTGTTTACTTAATTATTTATTTTGTACTGCAGGACGAGCGCTAAGGGGCAAAGCTTTCTACAATGTCCATGGCAAAGTGTATTGTGAAGAAGATTATTTGGTGAGTTTTTTTTTTCCCATGCACTAGCTTCTGATCAAATATTTTATGTGTATGCAAAATGATGTTTAATGACATAAAGGTAACTGTTACATATTTCTGTGTAGCTCAGATTTTTGAGAAAGTTTCTTGAAAATCTGAGACAGTCAAGCCAATTAAGTATTTTGTGCAAATTATTATTATTTTGGTTCTTTTACACTTTTTAATATTGTGCCCGATTTTATTTCATTACTCTTTCATTCTCAACTTCTTTTAGCTGAAAGAATGTTTACACAATTTTCTTTGAAAACAAATTACAAAATGTTAAATTTTGACTAAATTATTTTAATAGTTTTGTAAAATGAAATGAAATATCAGAACTGGCATAGTATTTGGTTGATAGTTTAAAGCTCTAAGAAATATTCATGAACCAAAATAAACTTTTATGAATGTGTTTATTATGTAAAATCCTGCCTGATCATTTTTGGGTGTGTCGAAAACTCATCGACTTATTTTGAAGCAAAAAGAGCGAACCGGCAGGGTGTATGTAGCAGTGGTTTCTTTCTAAGTTGAAAATATGAAGTTGTGAATATTGACTGTATACTACGGTGATGGGCATAATCAAATTACTCAATTACTCTTGAACTCCACTGCGTGCTGAGCACAAAAGTCGTATCTGCACTTTTTGACAAAATTTAGTTATCGCCGCCAGGGGGCTCTTTGAGACGTATTTTACCAAAATACAAAATTATATGGTTATTTGAGAACGGGAGAATCTTTGTTTAAATTCTGAAAAAGTTTCATCTGAATCAAATACATGGTGGCACAAAACTTTAAAGAGTAATATCTCAGTTTGAGCTCAGCACGGCAGTCTAGCTCTTTCCGAGTTCTCAATGAACACATCTGCAGTTCTTGATGATCAGATCTCCTGTTCTCGAGTTCTTTATTATCAGATATAGAGTTCTCTATTATCGCGTCTCGAGTTCTCAACTGTTACATTTCGAGTTCTCGATGAGCACATCTCGTGCTCCTAATTACCAGATCTCGAGTTCTCGATTGTCACATCTGGCGATCCCGAGTCAAAATAGTGGTAGTCTAAGATCCCACCGCAGTTTATCTACACTCATAGCGTACACTCATGATGTATATTTCAAATTAAAGCTGATTTTTTTCTGAATGTGACGCACTATGTCCGCCTATGTAAAAGTGCCCAACACCTATAGGCAGCCTGGCCTAAACAGGTACATGAATGTAGTATTTCTACACTCATAGCGTACACTCATGACTCATATATCAAATTGAAGCTAATTTTTTTCTGAGCGTGGTCCACTGAGGCTGCCTATGTAAAAGTGGCCACAACCTCTAGGCAGCCTGCCCTGAAGTTTAGGGTCCAAAATTTCAAATGGTTATAAAAGACGGAAAAATTGGTCGATTCTTTTGCTTTTTTTACTAAAATTATTGTTAATGTGAGTACTTTTTCGAAAAAAAATTGATGAACTTAAATTTCAAAAATTGCCGATAGGGGACGCTTTAGACTTTGCAGCTAAAAACAACTACTTTTTACCGTTTGTTTTCGTATTTTCGTAATTGATTCAAAGAGTTAAAACTTAAATTTTGAGCCCAAAATATCAACTAATTTCCGGTTTTTAGCAATACTCGGACCAAAGGTCAAAAATTGTGTTTTCTGCTTTTCAACTAGTCCCTTCATGTAAAAAAAATATTAAAATCAGCTGATAATGTTAAAATAAAATCAGATGAACCCTTTCGTAACTAAAAAAAAAAGAAAAAATAATTTTTTTTCTAACATTTTTTTTACCCAGAAATTTTGTATTTTACATCTCAGAAAGTGTGCATTTAATTTTATTTTCACATTATTAGTATCACCGGATGATTTTAATAATCTGTTTTACATGAAAGGACAAGTTAAAAAACAGAAAAACACATTTTTTGACGTTTGGTACAAATATTGCTAAAAACTAGAAATTAGTTGATATTTTGGGCTCAAAATTTAAGTTAGAGTTTGAACTTTTTGAATCAATTACGAAAGTACAAAAAACACGGTAAAAAGTAGTTGTTTTTAGTTGCAAAGTCTAAAGCGCCCCCTATCGGCATTTTTTGAAATTTAAGTTCATCAATTTTGTTTCGAAAAAGTACTTACATTAACAATAATTTTAGTGAAAAAAGCAAAAGAATCGACCAATTTTTCCGTCTTTTATAACCATTTGAAATTTTGGACCCTAAACTTCAGGGCAGGCTGCCTAGAGGTTGTGGCCACTTTTACATAGGCAGCCTTAGTGCACCACATTCAGAAAAAAATTAGCTTCAATTTGATATATGAGTCATGAGTGTATGCTATGAGTGTAGAAATACTACATTCATGAGACCTGTCTAGGCCAGGCTGCCTATAGGTTTCGGGCACTTTTACATAGGCGGACATAGTGCATCACGTTCAGAAAAAAATCAGCTTTAATTTGACATATACGTGATGAAGTGTACGCTATGAGTGTAGATAAACTGCGGTGGGATCTTAGACTATGGGGAAGTCAGTCGCTCGAGATTTTGACTCGAAAGATCTTCAGCAGTCCATCGTTCCAAGGTCTCCATTCGAAATAGCTCGATTGTCAATGACTCCATTATTGGAACTACTCCACTCAGGGGTGATTGTGTTCCGGTATTTTACCGGATTTCCGGTATTTTCATGATCGATTCTGGTATTTTCATGTATGAAAATACCGAAAATAAAATATTTTTAATCATGCTTTTATCTTCAAACCTCCGGAATTTTTTTTGCTTTTTCGAATTTTCGATGATTATACCGATAATTATTAATAACATTCATCGAATAAAAATGTTAAGATGGCATTATAATTGTTTTTTTTTACTTTAATAAATTATTTTATTTGCATCTTTTTTTGATTTTGATGCCTTCATTTAAAAAAAATGCAATCAATTTGCATATATGAAAATCGAATTTTTCTCATTTTTGATGCTTATTACGCTACATTAATTATTATATGTGTATAATTATAAAATTAGGTATGCTTAAGTAATAGTGACTTTAGTTAAAAAAAACACCCCCTCCCCCCACACACACATTTTCTCCTTAAAACTTTCAGGTATTTTTTTACGAACTCACAATTACCCCTGACTCCACTCCCGAGACCTCCGTCGTCAAAGGTTCTCGATTGCGACCCATCACCACTGTATGCCATGTATGTTTGTTGTTACTTCAATGACATTTTGCATCTCTATTCAGGTCTGTGCATTGAGGATCATAGGTAACTTTGTTATTTTCTCTCTTCGCTCACATTTGTACGTAAAATGAAATACGATGTTTGTTTGTGTGTTTGGGGCTCACTCCTCGGGGGAAGAGCCTCGGAAATCGATCATTCTCATGCAGGAGCAGGATTGTCATTTCGTCCACTTTTTTGCAAAAAGTCCAGGACACCAGAAGGAATGGACAAAATGAACAAAATTGGACAAAATGGAAGAAATGAAAAAAAAAAACAAACACCTTTTGTTTCATACGTTTGATGTTTCAAAATGTTATGATGTACAATTAGTATCTCTCTTGCATTACCTATTTCCCAAAACAGAATAATGGTATCATACAAGAAAGAAAAGAATGGCAATTAACCCAGGGCCGTATTTAAGGGGTGGATTTTTAGGATTCAAACTCCCTCTGAAAATTTTCAAAACTATTACAAAAATGCTTTTCATAGGTTCTCACTAAAAACAATTTTATTGCTATTTTATTTTGATTTTCTTATTTACTTTGAAACTGCATTTGAAAAATGAAATTATCATTGAACAATTGAAGTACAAATTGAGTGTTTTTTCTGAAGTATTTATTGTTATTCAAGTTATTCCAAAAAAAAAAACACCAAATATCTTCAAATTTGTAAGTACCAAACTCTACATTTAACACATCTTACAAGTGTCGTAAAGTATAAATTTCAAAAGTACTCCTTTGAATGCGTGTATCCGAGTTAACTCATCTATCCAGATTTTTTTTTTTTCTTCATTGAAAAGATGCAGGCCTCATAGTCCTCCTATATCTCCTATAATGGGGCTGTGGTGGCCAGATCGGTAAGGCATCGGACTCGTGTCCGGAGGGACACGGGTTCGATCCCAGCCGATCAAAGATCCACCGCCTTGATTAATGGTGGCTGGAAGGTGTTAAAAATGTCGTGGTCACAAAGTCCTCCAAGTGAAACGATACCTCTGGGGGTGCTGGGCCTAGGGTTTGCTCGACCCTAGGTTCTGGTTCAAAATTAAGAACAGAGCGCCCTTCAGGGCCCTATCCCGGTTAAACCACGAAGCTGTGATAGGTACGGGGGACCCTGGAGATGTGAAATGAAATGAAATATATCTCCTATATTTCCTATATTTTCTCAGTTTGTCTGATATTCTCCTATATTTCCTATATTTCTTACTTACTCCTATATTTTATTTCTAACTCCTATATTTTTTTCATCAGATGTTAGATGCTGCCCAAAATTGAATTGAAATTTTTTTTTTGTTCGAAAGGGGAGTTGATCAAGAGTGTTCTTAGCTAGGTTGCGTCTTCGGATGGTATTAATTAATGAAATAATTAAAAACCTTTGAAAGGTTTTTCGGGATTTTAGCAGTGATAACATACTTCAAAACTTTAAAAAAAATGGCACCAAATGAAAGAGAAAATTTTCTGCGTCTGATATGATGTAATTGGATCTTCCATGTTCTAAGAATAATAAAAAAGAATAAAATAAAAAG
>JAXGGA010012458.1:0-38636 GCA_038373865.1 Uloborus plumipes
GTGTTTCGGCGTTAAAAAGAACGCTTTTTTCAATGCAAAAATATGAGCTTATTTATGCACAGATAACCAAAAAAAGCTTTTGTTTGACGTTCTTTATAACGTCAAAACACGTGTCTGCAGTATTCCTGTACACTTGTACTTTACAACGTTGTTTTATGCTTTTATTTTTATGCACAAAGGTTTCTATAGCTATTTAGTTTTTATGACGTTTTCAGGTGAATATTTGCTTATTTATACCCCTACATTCAACTAGTTTACAAATATTACATTTACAGTCGAAAAAAAAATATTTATAATTTTTTTGCATCCTGCCATTTAATTTATTTGCAACTACTTGTTCCATGACAGTTACTTTGTTAAAGAATTACGTATTTATTTATAATCTATAAACGAAACTATTTATTTTTACCTGCTTTGCTCTGAGTTAAATCCGGTAACCACATGTACAGGACCGCTGAGCCTGGTTAGCAGCTTCCCTGCCTGAAACTAATCACACTTTTTTTCAACTGTGTACACTGTGAATGTACACATACAATGAGGAAGCTACCGTAAAGTCGGGTTACTTGGACCCTAAGGGGTTACTTGAGCCCATTACAGTAAAATGATAAAATCTAGGTTTGGTACTTATTAGTTGAAGACTTGCACATAGTTCCTCGTTTCTCCTCTAGGTAGAAGCACTCTGCAGTCTCTAATGCTAGTACCAAACCCAGATTTTATCATTTTACTGTGAGCTCAAATAACCTCCTTGTGGGTCCAAGTAACCCGACTTTATGGTACTCTTGAATGTTGATTTAAAATTCTTGTAGTATCTCGTTCTATATTGTAATACATTCTAAGTAATATAACAAATGATAGACATTTTGTGAAGCGGGAAATAAAATGGGGAAGTATTCAAGCATTTTAAAACGATTTTCATGGCTGAAAACTGCCCTGCCTTTACTTTAATTATTATCTCTCATCACAATTTTCCCATGATTTAAAGTTGCACTAAGCGACAAGGAAATTTCGAACTACGTTAATAACTAAGTTAAAATGGTTTTCATAATTACTATATCTTAATTTAGGATAACTATACAATACTTTATGAGATTTTCTTCAGTTTTATTTAAAAGTTTAAAAGAAAAATGGGGCAGTTAAAAATAGAAAAAATATTGATCAAAATTACAAGTTACATTGAGAATAACTGTAATAAATCTGCAAACAATCTACCTAGCCTACCTGTGGCTGAAAAATAATCTTCCTAATTAGTAACATTTTGAGTACTTTTTATGAAAAGCTTTTGAAAGAATATTATTATCCGAACATATTTTTTAATAATATTATAAAACTGTTTTAGCTCGATATAATAATAGAAATAGTAGTAGTGCTTTTTTTTTATTTTATTTCTGAAATATATTCTTGTTGCCATCAAAATATTAAAATTACGTATTGATTGAACATTTAGTAAATATTTACAGCAAAAAAATCGTGACTTAGGAGCAATGTGAGGTTGATTAATTCATGAAAACAAAAACAATGTATTATAGCAATCTGGTGTGCTATTATTTGTTACATATGAACAAGGAATAATGAATTCCCTGAAGTGTTACTTCTTATTAGAATGATTTTTTAAAAATGACTTCTGTCGCAGTTTTCAGTTTTTCTCTCCGATTAATGATAAGGTTCGTCCACAAATGGTGTCACACTTGTGGGGGGGTTTTGAAATTAGTGCAGTTTAGGACACAAGAGGGAGGGTAACTCAAAAGTGAAATTACATTTTTAAATTAACATTTTGGTGGAAATAAAAGCATTTTTAAAGCAAAATATTTATGTAATATGGTATGAAATGTGATAAGGGGAGAGAAATGGAAAAAGGTGAAACATGACACTATGTTATAAAGGGTGAGAGTAGGGTCAAACATGTTGAAGAAAAAAAGTGACATCATCAATGGGCAGCCCCTAATAATTTAGTAAATTCTTGAGCAGTAAGTTTCCTTCATTAACAAGACAAAGACTTTAAATAATGTGCAATGTAGGCCTTAAATTTGCTTTTAAATTAGCTGTGAAAAAGTTTAAGATAAAAGCTGATTAAAATAGATAAAGTAAATTAAAAAAAAATCCCAATATATTATCTAATGCAGATTTATTTTTACTGTTTTGATTTTCTCTGGTCGGTTTGCAAGTTGCTCCATTTTGCAAATTTAAAACTTCTCTTTTCGATTGAAAAATGTTTGTGCTCTGAACTTTTTTTCCTAAGCTTGTCGAAACAAGCTGTCGAAATTCTTGGGAATTAACATTAATCATAATAAAAAATAATTAAGTGTTGACGTTAATAAGCCCGCTTTAATAAAAGTGTTAAGCGTGGTGACAACTTTCAATTTCTTAGAAATTGCAAAACTGCTTTTTAAATGCTGAGAAATGATACAGATGAGCATGCTTAACCAGGATAATTGCTGGATTACTTGATGGATAGGTTAATGATGGCTTGTAAAAGTTCATTTTAGAATTTATTTTTTATTGACAATTTTTATCCACTTATATTTATTGATTTAGTTTTATTACTTGAAATGAAATAAATTATGATCATTCCGTAATTTTATAATGACTTTATAAGGCGAACTTAATTTCATTACTGTTAAGCCTTATTTTAATCATCAATTATTTCGACGATTTACCGACTTTGTTTACTTAGATAATAGATTATTTTTTACGATTAGTTTTTATAGTAAATTTTAGTTTAGTTTTACGTAGCATCTAGCATTTAAAAACTATCTTGCTGAAATTGTTTTGCATTTTTTTCAAGTTTTCAAAAAAGGAAATAACACCAATCAATAAATACAAGCGCAAAACCACCATTCCTCGGAATGTAACAGCTTGTAACTCCTTCAGATGGCGCCACTAATACACCAGCGAGACTGTCATAAATATTTCTCATGTTTTTCCCAATGCTTTCCTTCATCTCATACTTTTTCATCGTTGTTTTTGTTGTCTTCTACAAACTGCGTTCCTACTGAGCGACAGTTTTATGCTGAATGGCAATTTTAAAATTCTTTGAAAAGACAAGTGTTGAAGAAAGTATTTTTTTAAAAAGCTGTTCATGACATTTATTATCATTTCCATTATGTTTTTATTTATTTTTTAACTGCCCAAAATAAGAACCAAAAGTTGATGAAATATTACAATATTCTTCTTCGTTCAACTGTTTTGTGTTATAAACTGATTCCCATTGCTGTAATTTTTTAATTGAGTGCAAAATTTATTTGATTAATTATCGAATTTATTAAAAAAATATTTTTTACGTTGTTGAGAGGTCAGAATCATAATAGGTAGCAGAAAACTAATTGTTTCAAATCTGAACTTGTTTTAATTTGAAAACATCACAAATGAAATACGCAACAGTTATGAATCTACATTCATTCTGTGAGTTCGACTTTTATGCTTTTATTTATTCAAGATTAAATGTAGGTTACATCATTAAGTATCCAAGTATTTCTGAATTTAAATAGTAAAGTAATGAAATGTGGAAAAATAATTATACTTTTGCATCTTTTATGAATCATACGAACACATGTGTCCCATCATTTTGCCTAAAATTTACTGAACCATTTTCCCCCCTAAAGTTGACCATCATGTTATTTACATTGAAATTGAATAAGTTTATGAATGAAAAATTTTCATTCTCAGAATCAAAGCTTATGATCCTTTAAATGTTAAATTTAAGAAGGTACATTTACTTAAAATGTGTCTACCGGGGACAGTTCGTAGCGGATTTTGCAAATGATCTATAAAGTGTCTGTAAGAGAGATGTTTACCGGACTTGTTCTTCAAGTTCTACATTTTTTGACACTAAGCTACGAAACATTTTGCTTTGAGACAATGAACAAAAAGAGAACTAAATAAAATTGCAAAAACAAAACGGAATCAATTGTTATCAATATCATTTCATCACCGAAGCAGCGCATTCTTAAAAAATTTACGAGGAAGATATTTACATTTTGCCCCAGTTAATAAATTATTAATTTATTTCCTTCTTTGTTTTTCTTTTCCACTTGAACATGTATTAAATTGGATTTTTAAAATAAATTAATAATTAGCTTTTTAAATATGCTTCCCCAAAGAAGTTTGATACATATAATTCATCTACTAGTTTGTGGCTAAATAGAAAATTATGGGAATACTTTGCAATAATTTGTTATTTCATTAGCGTAAACATTCCCTTTTCTTATATTGCGTTTTTTTTCTCTATTGTTATTCCCATTTTTCTCTTGTTTTTACGTTTCCAATTTTTCGATGCATTAGCAGTATTAATATTTATAATAGAACATACATTATTTATTTTATCGTTATCGTTTGGAATTAAAAAATAGAATAAATCAAACAGTAGCAACAAATTTATTTAATGAGAGGAGAGAATTGAATATTATAAATGTTTCTATTAAAAGGATATGCTTTTTATTTATTTATTTATTTATTTATTTTCGATTGTACTTTTATATTATTTGGTAAAAGCTTTCAGAAGACTTTTCTTTTTACATGAAATATAAAAGCTAAAAAAATGTTTTCCATGATTAAATTTGTCGCTTAAAGCAAATTTTCTTTTCTGATATGTCTTTATATTTATTTTCGTTAACATTTTTATTTTCTCCCTCAATAGAATGTAAATGATTTAAGAGTGATTGGTAAAAACGACTCTTACGCATACGTATGACGTAACTAACATAGAAGGTGGAACAGCTGTCGCTCTACCAATGAACAACCAGCAAAGTTGCATCTAATTTTCACCTAAGAAAGTCATTAAATGTTCTATAAAAATACTGTTTAAAAATATTTATAATGATTTCAAGTCTTTAGATCAAACTCTTACTTTTCTTTGTTTTCAAAAATAATCCTGATAGTTCAGCACGAATATCAATTTGTTAACATATTTATATTTAAAATATTTTTAATGTTTTTCGAGGGGAGAGCTATAAAATTTAGGTATGTATTTATTTCATAAATTCATTTAAATCGGTTTATTCATTTGCGTTTTTCAAACTGAACAACTTTACTACGCTGCTATTTGGTTTTGGGAATTTTTGCAAAGTATCTACTTATATTAAAAACTGAGTATCTTTCTAACTATCTTTCTAACTATCTTTCTTTCTAACTATCTTTCTTTCTAACTATCTTTCTTTCTAACTATCTTTCTATGTCACGCTTCTTTCTCCTGAACGCCAATGAACTGAAAGTCGAACCAGGTACCGATAGATAGGTAATTTTTCAAGCTTCATTAGTTTCAATCTATATAATTATACGATTTTAATTAGCGAAGATATCAATTAATAAGTAGTCAAGTTTAAAGCGATTAAGCCTATAAATGATTAAATATGAAATCCATTCTTGCATTGCAAAACGTGGTTGCCATGCCATGAAACAATAATAAAAATGAAAATGAGAATTTTGAATGAAGGCTTAACTAAATCAAACACGAAACTCATAAGCGGGCGACTTACATAGTATTTTTATCGCTAGCTACTTGTAATATTTTGAAACATTCATTTGTTGAAGAGCCATCTACTTATATTAAAAACTGAGTATCAATGTCTGCTTTTTCTCCTTTGAGCGAGCTGAACCAAGGGCGGATCCATCTTCTGGTTAAGGAGGGGGTCATTTTCGGAAAGGGGGGGGTCAAAGTGCAATTTTTGTGCAAAAATGGGGTGGTTTGGCAGTTTTTTCGTAAAATAAGTCCCAAAAATGCAATTTTTTGCTATATTTGGTCGGTTAAGGGGGGGGGGGGTCATGATCCCCATGACCCCACTCTGGATCCGCGCCTGAGCTGAACTTACTGAAACTTTCCTCACCATCTTGAAGGCGCAAAGCATCTCAATAATTCGAATGATTTTTTTATACAGGAAAAAAGTAAAGGCGTGAAGCGCCTGTTAGCGAGCCGCCTTGGCGGGGAGTAGTTTCTTAACATTTTCCTCACTACTTTCAGGGCACGAAGTGCCCGTGCAACGCCGGGCCACGTTCGTGGTACGTCTTGAAATCGAATGAACATTAAATTATATCAAATAAAACTTCAGAATGAGGTATAAGTTAGAGAGGGGGGACGTTATGCATCAACATGCCGCAGGAAGCTAATCTAGCTGCCCTGGCAGCTAGTGTTCTTATTATTTGTTGCCAATAATTTTTTATTAGTTTTTTGCATTTTTTTCAATCCTGCTTTTGAAATAGGCAAAATTTGTCCAGATAATTTAGCGCAGAACATTATACTGAGCATTAATCTGTTGCGCATTAAAGATGACTTAGTAAATATAGGTCAAGTGATCTGTTACATAATTTGAATATTACTTCATTCATCTAAAGTTTTTAGCTTAAAACTATTTTCAACAACTAATTCTATTAGGTCAAATCTGAAATACTGTAATATTCGTACATACAAAAATAAACTAAAAAAAAAAGAGAAATTAAAGTCGACATGCATGAATTCATCACTTTTGAAAATGGCAAGTTCCATTTTCTTTGGCGATATTCTACAATGTACGGCAACCTAATCTTTACCACCTTCTTTGGTTAAAGTTACATTCAAACTATACTGATTTGGGTGCCGTCACACATTCTTTGGTCTTTAAAAAATACTTTTAAACATAGTAAGAAATTAAATAAAAGTAAAATGCCAATTAATTAAAAAAAAAACCCGTGTAACGAATAACCATTAAAAGTTTCCTTAAATAAAAATAGTCCGACAAATGCTCTCTAAATAACATTAAAAGTAACATAAAAACTCAAAAAACGTATGCCAACAAACTATACAACGTAAACAGCTACCTGAATATGTAAAATAATCTGCTTGACAATTTTATTCCTTTGGAGGGAAAACTTACATTATCATATTACACACTACACTGCAAAAAATAAACTGTTGCTTTTGCAGCATAATACTGACAGCAGAGGTTCCAGTTTCCTACTGTAAAATAAACCATTTTGCAGTTAATTACTGTGCATTTTACAGTTTTAAACTGTAATCTCGGCTGTCAATATTATGCTGTAAAAAGAAGTTTATTTTTGCAGTGAAGTTTGTAACAACGTTGAAGAGACTTGATGAAATTTTTTATAAAAAGTTAATGAATAACACACAGTAAAACGTACAAAATTGTGAATATTAATTTTTTTTCGTTTTCTGTGGAGCACAAAATATTACATTTTTTTTTTTAAATAGAGCTGAAGTTTTACTTCCCTTCCCTTTTTTTTTAAATTTTTTCACTGAACATGTGTGGGGTATGGGCATTGCAAAAGTAGCTGAATTTTTTGTCGGGTTTCCCAAAATTGTATTTTATTCATTCTCCGAACTTGACCAAGCTACGTTTTCTCCGTTACATTATTTGTTATTCGTTATGAATGAACAATTTATTATGACTTTCACTGAAAAACTAAGAGAAAGGAAACTATTACCTTAAAGCGTCAACTTGCTATATTACGACTTCGCTATAAACGGGCGCGATTGTACAATCGCGCCTCGTTATAATGAAGATGAGGAGACCCATTGAAAATTTTGTTTTATCTGAAATAATTCGCTTTCTGCGACTTCGTTTGTAAACAGGTGCGACTGATTATAGACAAAAACATGAGAGCCGTACCAGTTCTATTCCGAAAAAAGACAATAGAATATAAATAACTTGCGATAGCTCACACATTGTTTATTTTCAATTAAAATAAATAAATAAAAACATAAACTAATGTTTGTCAGTGAGGAAACGCAAAGTCAACATTCCAACTTGGGTGGCGGAATTCGCTCCCGAGTAAAAGGAAAAACAAACGAGATGAGTTTCTGCTAAAATTATCTAGAGGCAAACAAGAAGGGAAAAAAAGAAAAATTCTTGTATCTTCCAATTTGCTGATTGCGAAATGTCAGACGACCCCTCTTGTATAAATCCTGAAGATAAGAAACGAAGGCAAGTTGGTCGTGCAAGGCAGACAAACGAACTGGAATTTCTTTCCAAAGATTAAACTAATTCCTTGTTTAGCAAGTTATTTTCAAAAGAATGTTACTTTTAAATATATTCCACTGCGCTAAATTCTTGCTTGCATTGATTATAATGGTGTTTTAATGTAGATCTGGTGATTAAACGAATTCTTTGTCTAGCGAATTATTGTCAAAAGAACGTAACTTTTTAATTTTTTCTGGTGTGCAAAATTCTTGCTTACATTTATTGTGACAGTGTTTTAATGTAGATTAAAAGACTAGCTTAATTCTTTGTTAAACAAGTTATTTTCAAAAGAATGGTACTTTTAAATATATTCTGTTGCAATAATTCATGTTTGCATTGATTATTATGGCGTTTTAATGTAGATCCAGTAATTAAGCGAATTCTTTGTTTAGTGAATAAATTCTCGAAAGAAAGTAACTTTTCAATTTTTTTCTGGTGTGAAAAATACTTGCTTATATTTATTACGACAGTTCTTTAATGCGGATTTAAAGATTGAATTAATGTCTTGTTTAATCAGTTAAATTCAAAAGAATGCTGCGTTTAAATATATTTTGTTACACTAAACATTCTTGTTTATACATTAATTATAATGGTGTTTTAATGTACCAGTAATAAAACGAATTTTTTGCGTAAAAAGTTATTTTCAAAAGTATGTAACTTTTTTGCTGTGAAAATTCTTGCTTACATTGATAATGATGGCGCTTTGATGTAGATCCAGAAAAAATATGCTTTTCAAGTTATTTACAAAAGAATATTAGTTTCGAGAATATTCCGTTACGCTGAATTTTTGCTTACAATGATGTTTGATTGTTTACATTGATGTTTTAATGTAGATTCAAAGATCAAGCGTATCTTTGTATAGCGAATTATTTTCAAAAGATTGTAACTTTTTAATTTTTTTCTGGTGTGCAAAATTCTTGTAGTACAGCAGATATATGACCGAATTGTGCCTTTAATGATAGAAACATGAAACTCGGCACACGTATAATACACATCAAAAGATTTAATTCTGGATACGCGGCCATCTGAGATTTCGTCTATTGGAGTAATGGCAGCCGTCAAACTGCTAAATTTTCATACTTTTTTCGAATTTCCCCCATTTTGACCATGAAAGAGCACGTTTTTTACAAACATCATGCATCACACATTTAAACTATATTAAATTTGCTACAAGTTGATACCAAAATGGACTAGCTAGCTATAATAGTTTTTGAGATACAGCTTCTCAAAGTTTCACAAATTCTCCAAATTTTACATTTTTTGTTGATTTCCTTGTTGTATCATATATGCAAATGTCTAGATATCTTCAATAACCTGCATTATAGTACAGCAGATATGTGACCAAATTGTGCCTTTAATGATAGAAACATAAAACTTGGCACACGTGTAATACACATCAAGAGATTTAATTTTGGATACGCGGCCATCTGAGATTTCGTCTATTGGAGTAATGGCAGCCGTCAAACTGCTAAATTTTCAAACTTTTTTCGAATTTTCCCCATTTTGACCATGAAAGAGTACGTTTTTGACAAATATCATATTCTACATATTTAAACTACATTAAATTTGCTGCAAGTTGATACCAAAATGGACTAGTTAGCTATAATAGTTTTTGCGATACAGCTGCTCAAAATTTCACATTCTCCAAATTTGGACATTTTTAGTTGATTTCCTTGTTTAATCATATATGCAAATGTCTACATCTTCAATAAGCTGTATTGTATAAGTAGTGAAGTAAAAATTTATTGAATTTAACATTTTGAAGAGACTGGGAGATTGAGTAAACGTTTTGAGGGAGGGGGGAGGTTTCTGTTCACAACCAGAGAACTGATATCCAAAAGAGAGAGGATATTGAAATCCAAAGCTTTCTCTGAATATAGGGGAAGACCGCCTATATTGGACCCCCTAAGAACAGGAGGCCTGTGTCGCTCAATGTGAAGCAAAACAGAAATGCAAAATAGGGAATCGTAAGCTAAATTTAATCAGGAACCGCCCTAGGAGCTTATATTTTCTAAAAATATGAAAATTATTTTTTAAAAAAATATCTTATAAAAAGTTGCAAAAGTCCAATTTAGGCATATATGCGCCTAAATTGAACCATGCGCTTCCTAAATTGGACCGTATCAGGAAAACATAGAATAATTTATATTTGAACTATACAGCTTTTTTCCAGGATTTGCAATAGAATTTCTTTTGCTCCGGCCTCACTTCGGCAGTGTTGATAAACTCGCCGATGGCATTTCATACACGTAGTCATGTTTTGTACTTCATCTCTATGGCAAATATTTGATTTCATTTCACACTCTAGGGTTCACCGTACCTACCACAGCTTCGTGGTTTAACCGGGATAGGGCCCTGAAGAGCGCTCTGTTCCTTATTTTAAACCAGAATCTAGGGTCGAGCAAACCCTAGACACAGCACCCCCAGAGGTAACGTTTCACTTGGAGGACTTTGTGACCACGACATTTTTAAAGCCTCCAAAGCACCATTAATCAAGACGGTGGATCTTTGATCGGCTGGGATCGAACCCGGGTCCCTCCGGACACGAGTCCGATGCCTTACCGATCAGGCCACCACGGCCCTGACAAATATTGCAATAACAATTGTTTTGTGTAGTTTCTTGCTTCTTCTTGTGTGACTTTTTCTATTTTATGCCTCTTTTATACGGCGTTAGAATGATTGCTGAGACAGCCTTCCTTTTTATTCCTTCTATTTTTTCAAACAAAGGTGATATATTTGCCGGCTTTACAAAATCATAGTTAGAGTTAGCAATCATATTTTGATGAGAACTATCCGCCGATACTGCAGAATTCGTACTAATTAAGTACCTTGTACATGGTGTATCGAACATGTAACCTGTTCACTTTGAGTAGTACCTATAATTCTGCTGCAGCCAAGTCAATGTCATTAAACACATGTCAATTAACAGGCCAAACTGCTGTTCTTTGGAATCAACTCAGAGCATTTGCCATGGCCTTAATTGCGGTTTGCCCAAAAGAGTTACCAAACAGTTCTCATATGCGATATTATATAATGGATCTCATTGGATGTTCTCCCTTCCATGTATCACATGCTCGATTAAAATATGTAGACAGACTGAATAAAAATCACATCTACGTGCATGATGTGCTTAAAGAGAAAGCAATATTATATCGTTCTCATTAGAAAAGTTTATTGCATCAATATTCTTTATGTAAGTGCTGTACCTATCCGTTATAGAAGGACATTCTTTTTATATTGCTTGGCTTAACAGTTTTGATGAAAGGTTGTATCAATTGTGTAAATTATCGTTTGTGATTCAACATTTTTTTTTTTTTTTTGAACAAGTATATTGCTCACCAGGGAAGCTTTTACGATAAGTTCATGCATGGAACGTAATCTTTTGAAAATAAGCATGGGGAGCTTGCACTCATGCAGCAAATAAACCAGTGTGTTTCTACCACGTTCACCACTCGTTACTGATGCAATCTGATGTTAACCTCTATACGTAAATATATTTTGGGACTTTTGGACAGTGAAAAGACCGGCTTCATCTACATTGAACATTTTAGTAGCATATAAATTGTTTCCAAAGTATCGAAGAATTTCATATTTTTCTCTCGGTAAACCAGATTAAATGTTATTTAAGTTTATAACTATGTTTAACAACCTGAAACTGCAGCTTAATGGATGAAGAGAAAAAAAACCGTACATTTTAAGAAGTTGCAGCTTCTGCTTGATAAAAAAGTTTAAATGAATATCGTGAATAGGTGTTAAAGTATGCTTAAAATAATTTTAACTACGCTATTAAATAAAACGAGTCACTTCTTTTATGTTACGATTAATAAAAAGTCTTGTTTAAAATCATATTCCTAAATTGGACCACCGGTCCAATATAGGAAACATTTTTCGGTCCAATAAAGGAAAACATGCCATTTTTTATTCTTCAGCTCATAGCTCTGTCAAAAACTATCACAATAGCGCATGTAAATACATCGATGTAAGCCTTATTAAACACAGATTATAATACTGTAACAGCATTTCACCGCAATTCACAAGTTTTTGAGTTATCTTTCTAGAAACAAGTCCGCAAAATAAGATTTCTCACGTTTTCAACACAAATCAAGCCGTAACTCACGCTAAACAGTTCGAAGACCGGTGAAACTTCATACACATTGATTTTATTCCTAAAACTTTATGTTTCTACTGTTAAAATATAGCACAGATCTCTGTACTAGATTTTAAGCCCGAGGTCCAATTTAAGCAGTGGTCCAATATAGGCGGTCTTCCCCTATTTAGAGTTCCTTCAAACCTTTTTAAATCATGCTAAATGACAACTGTTTAAGAGTTATTGTCGTTTCATGCATAAAGAGTGTGCTCCTCGTAATTATATATATTAGAGTTTAATTACAATACAGTCGAACCTCGTCAATTCGAACACGCTTAAAATGAATTACGTCTAAGACGAACTGCCGATACCGGTCCTATTTTAACTACACATACGTTATTTGTTGTTTTTTGGATTAAATGAAATGCGCTTAAGACGAATTAATTTTAAAGATCCATCTATGTTCGTTTTAACGAGGTTCGACTGCAAATTTATTTAAATATTCAAGAAATTAATGAATCATTTAAAGAAAAAAAGAAGACACAGTGTCACTCTGATTGAGGACCTCATATTGAAACGAACTTCACTGGTCAAAAAGCCATTTAAATTTAAACATATTTAATTCTTTTCGAGAGGACATGGTAAACACGGAAAAGGAAATGTAACCTTTACTAGTAAAATTTTATAGTCGTAAAAGCAGAAAAATGAGTTAAAATTGGAACTTATTTTAAGATCCTTATGCTAAAATCAATCAAGTATTTTAATTGTTAACAAATTGCAACTAACAACATATAAATAATTTTCTTTCCTTGCCGGCAAACAATGACATCGGTTTCCAATCCTGTAAACTTAAAGCTTAGCCACATTTGCTAAAAAGTGTTATATTTCGAGTTCTTTATGACATGGAAGTTAAAAACAAATTCCATCAAAAGCAGAAAGTTTTTCTCTCTTTTTTTTTGGAACTATTCTTTTAAATTTTCAAGTATGCTTTCACTTCAAAAATCGCAAAAAACAATTTAAAAGTTTTTAGTTAATATCTTCGTTAGTTAAGGTTTTCCGAAGACGTGACCTAGATAAGCACATTCTCGACAGACTCACCTTTCGATTTTTTTTTTAATCGGTCCATCCGTTTAAGCGCTAGAGTGCCACAGACACATACACAGATACAAAGGTCAACAGATGCACAGATCGACAGACACGTCAAACTTATAACCTTCTTCCTTGTTTCCCCGGATGTTAAAAACAAAAGAGAAAAAAGACATATTCAGGAGCAGCAACTTTGAATGTCCGTCATTACTGAAATATAGGTATCTGGGGTGTAATGTAATGTAATATGCAAAAACTTACATTTTTGAATATCCAGAATTACCACATTATATATTTAATACCTGTATCCAAATTTGTAAGCAACTACTATTCAAGCCACAATTCCATCAATTTGGTCATATATCTGCTGCGCATTTTTGGGCGATAAAAAAAGAACTATGAAACGCCCCTAGCGGTTAAAGTTAAAATTCGTTAGAAAAAATAATGCAATAGAACTTTAATATAGAAGGGTATTAAATTCCGTGATTTTTTTCGCAACGTACTCTTATTAACATTGTGAATAACGAAACAAAGAAGTACATAATACGTTACTCAGAGACCGGAATTTCGAACGTCCGCCATTACTGAAATATTCGAAATCTCAGATGGCCGCGTATCCAGAATTACTCGTTAATATATATAGTATGTGCACCCCAAGTTATTTGCTTCTATCATTAAAGGCACAATTCCACTATTTTTTGTCACATATCTGCTGCACTATTGCTTACATTTATTATGACAGTGCTTTAATATAGACTCGAAGATTAAATTAACTCCTTATTTAACAAGTTGTTTTCAAAAGAATGTTACTTTTAACTTTTTTTTTTTGGCTAAATTCTTGCTTGTGCACTGATTATTATGGTGTTTTAATGTAGATTCGGTGATTAAACGAATTCTTCGTGTAACAAGTCATTTTCAAAAGAACTTTTTAACGTTTTCCGTTGTGAAAATTCTTGCTTACATTGATCAGGATAGCGCTTTGATGTAGATCCAAATGTTAAGCAACATTATTTGTTTTGCAAATTACTCATAAAATAATATTAATTTTAACTATATTCTATCACGTTACATTTTTGCTTCCATTGATATTTTAATGTAGATCCAAGGATAAAGCGAGTTCTCTGTTTAGCGAGTTATTTTCAGAAGAAAATTACTCGTCAAAATCACGGTAAATTTTTATTTTACGGCAAAAAAAAAAGGCTTCCGATAAAAAAACTTTGGTGCTTCTATCGTTTTTTTTTTATCGGCTTAATTTAATTTAAAACTTTCTCTGTACCGTAAGCACTAAGTTTTGCATTAGTATTTGCATCAAGATTTTCTATAGTTTGTAATGTGCACTCATAAATAGTTTGTGCTGCACTTTTTCAATTGCAGTAAACTCCCGATTATCTGCTTAATATGGTGGCACGATAGTGGTGGCAACCGGAACCGCTGGATAATCGAACAGATAATCAAACACGATCATTAAGCGTATGCTATAGGCCTGATAAAGAAAAAGCAATAAAACAACAGCACATAACTATTTAAATTATAAGAACAAAAATGGCAAACAAAGAGATGTAAAAAATAATCTTGAAAAGCTAAACGCAACGAACAATAGCAACAACTTCTTTACTTTTTTTTTTTTTTTTTGCTTTTTTTTTTTTTTTTTTTTTTTTTTTTTTTTTTTTTTATTTGCCTATCAGTAAATTATCCGTCTGTTAAAAAATGAAAATTAAGTGTAGAAAGAGACCAGCGGACTAATTCACCACCCGCCGATGTATAGCTAGTTTACTGTTTATCTAAAAATTTTACATAAATACTGATCGGTCCCCGCTATAATCGGTGTAACGGACTAAACAATAACCGCATCCCCGGCTTATGACGAATAAAATATCCCGGAACCGAGTTATCTTTCCCGTACCCATAGACGCAATGCTAAAGTTTCCCGACGCGCAAAGAAATACCTCGACTTAATCGAGGTAAATATTCCTTGGAACCGGACAGAGTCGTTTAAAAAAGCGTTTTTGCCCGACAGCACAACGAACCCTGACGAGCATCTGCCAAGCGTTCTTATCGCTGAACGTGGTTTAACTTTAAATTTTTACGCATAAAAAAAAGAATAATATATTAAAGTGCGGTAAAATATGTAACGTTGTAATCGATATGATGGGCGAAAAAAAGAAACAAAAACCTAGAAGAGTAAAAAAATAAATAAATGCTATAAAAACATAAATAAATAAAAAAATAAAATAAAATTAGCGATCAAAAATGAGTTTTGAATGTGAATAATCTTAGCTTTTAAAAGCTATAATTTTTCATATTTTTCAGTTTCCTGATTTTTTTTTTAAATTCATATAAAATGTACAAAAATAACACTGATGAGCGAGGGGCGGTTGACTGCATAATTTATTCACCTCTGACGAGTGTGTTATCTGACGTGGATAGTTTTGTTTCTATATTCATCAGTATTTTTTTTTTTTTTTTAATATATAGTACAACTCACATAAACTGTTTCTTGCATACAAAAAAATCAGTTTAGCAAGGTTAGATACTTAACTCTTTAAAACATGCAAATTTGTACTCGATCGCAAAAAAATATGGAAGAGTAAATAAAAAAAAGGAGGAAGCAATGCAAACGGCCAGTAGTTAAATATCTACTTAGGATATCCCGGTGTATATGACCGTGAAGCACAATAAAATTTAGTAATGTCCCATTAGAGCAACGGGTGGGCCAGTTTTATAAGGGAATAAAAAGCATTATTGACACACTAGGTAACAAGTGAAATCCATGTAAAAGTCGCCATTTCTATGTCAAAGGTCACTTTTTATGGCTCTATGAGAGGCGGTTTAGGGAAGTGCTAACACTTTCAAGCTGGGAATTTTTATGGCCCATCATTTTTGTGGACACACAGGGGATCATAGCCGAAAACGTCCGTCCGTCAGCGTCGACAAGTTGTCGTTGGAGCTACTTTTGAGGTATGGAGAGAGTTTTCCGTATCGTAGTAGACGAGGGCTGTAATCGTAAAACTGATGGCCAATGTTTCCGAGGTTAGAAACGTAGTGTGGTGATTTAGAGTCCGAGTTATTTAATCGTTTAGTATTTACTGAAGAATGTCTCTGGATTTATGAAAATTCTACGTGCTGCTGAAATGTAAGAAAATTATGCTATTTCAATTTCGCTTATTCTTGTTTATTTAGTTTGTTTTTACAATTAAAAAAGATGAGGGTGTGTTGAAATTTCCGTTTATTAACGTCAACAATTTGAAGTTTGAACTACTTTTGAGGTGTTGAGAGAGTTTTCCGTTTCGTAGTAGACGAGGGCTGTAATCGTAAAACTGATGGCCAATGTTTCCGAGGTTAGAAACGTAGTGTGGTGATTAAGAGTCCGAGTTATTTAACCGTTTAGTATTTACTGAAGAATGTCTCCGGATTTATGAAAATTCTACATGCTGCTGAAATATAAGAAAATTATGTTATTTCAATTTCTCTTACGCTTGTTTATTTATTTTGTTTTTACAATTAAAAAAAGATGAGGGTGTGTTTAAATTTTCGTTAGTTAGCGTCGACAAGTTGAAGTTGGAGCTAGTTTTGAGGTATGGAGAGAGTTTTCTGTTAGTTAGACGAGGGTTGTAATCGTTAAACTGATGGCTGATGTTTCCGAGCTTTGAAACGTAGTGTGGTGATTTAGAGTCCGAGTTATTCATTGTTTAGTATTTGCTAAAGAATGCGGATTTTTGAAAATTTCTGCATGCTGCTGGAATGTAAGGAAAAAAAAAAAAAAAAAAGGTGATAAAATTTCAGTTTGAAATCGTCAACAAATTGTAGCTGTAACTGCATTTGAGGTATGTTGAGAGTTTTCTGTATTGTAGACGAGGGCTGTAATCATTAAATAGGTGGCCAATATTTCTGGGGTTAGATTTAATTGCTGAAAAATGTCTCTGAATTTATGCAAATATCAGTATTCTGCAGGAATATAAGAAATTGCCTTATGCTTGTTTATTTTAATTTTTGTTTGCATAATTTAAAAAAAAAACAGTTTTTAAAAACTTTCTTTCGAAAGCGTCAACAAATTGTAGTTGTAGCTAATTTTGAGGCATGTAGCGTGTTTTCTGTATCGTAGGCAAATGTTGTAATTATAAAACTGATGGCCATTGTTTCCATGGTTAGAAACGTAATACGGAAATTTAGAGTACGATTCAGTTTTCGTTTAGTATTTACTGAAGAATGTCAGTATTTATAGAGAGAGTTTTCGGTATCTTAGAAGAGGGTTGTAATCGTAAAACTGATGGTCATTTTTTCCGTGGTTAGAAACGTAATATGGTGATTTAGAGTTAGAGTTATTTAACCTTGTAGTATTTAATGAAGAATGTCTCTGGATTTTTGAAAATTCTACATGCTGCTGAAATGTAAGAAAATTATGTTCTTTTAATTTAGCTTACTCTCGTTTATGTATTTTATTTTTACATTAAAAAAAAAGAAGACGGTGTGTTGAAATATTCGTTTGTTAGCGTCAACAAGTTGAAGTTTGAACTACTTTTGAGGCATGGAGAGGGTTTTCGGTATTGTAGTAGACGAGAGCTGTAATCGTAAAACTGATGGCCAATGTTTCCGAAGTTAAAAACGTAGTATGGTGATTTGGAGCCCGATTTATTTAATCCTTTAGTAGTTACATAAGAATGTCTCTGGATTTATGAAAATCTTGATATGTTGTTGGAACATAAGAAATTTTCTCATTCTTGTTTATTTTATCTTCTGTTTGCTATATCAAAAAAAAAAAAAAAGTGTAAACATTTCTGTTCAAAAACGTCGACAAGTTCTAGTTGTAGCTACTTTTGTGGTATGGAGATAGTTTTCCGTTTTTTAGTAAGCGAGGTTTAGGGTTGTAATTGAAAAACTGAAGATCAATGTTTGGAAACGTAATGTAGTAATTTAAAGTTCAGTTAATTTAATCGTTTAGTATTTACTGTAGAATGTCGCTGTATTTATAAAAATCCTACATTCTTCTGTACTGTAAGAAATTGTCTTACTCATGTTTATTTTTTACTTATATTTTATTTATTTACTGTTTTGTCCATGAATATTTGCAAAAAAAAAGTCTTAAATTTTTTTTCTTAAGTTTTAACTAATTTTGAGACGTGGAGAGAGTTTTCTGTATCAAAGAAGAGGTTTGTGAGCTAATGTTACCCGGTGGAAACGAAATGTGCGATTTTGTGTCGGGTTTATTTAATCGTCTATTACACATGTATACTGCGGAATGTTTCCGGATTTGTGGCATTTCTACATGCGGCGGAAATGTAAGAAAATTATCTTGCTCTTGCTTATTTTCTTTTTTTTTGTGTGTGTGCTCTGCATTTTTATTTTTATAATTTTACAAAATAGCTAAAATTTCTGTTCGCTAGTGTCGACAAGTTATCGCCAAACATGTTTTTAATGCCTGTAAAAGTGTATTTCACGCAATAAAAGCGAAAATGCACCTCAAAAATTCAAGCAAATATATTTTCATAAAGAAGCGAATAAATACCTTTGCGCGATTGATGTGAAGTATAAATCCAACGTTATAGATGCACAAATATACAGGTATACTGCAGTATACCTGTATATTTGTGCACCTATAACTTTGAATTTAAACTTCACATATATTTTCATACTTTGAATTTCAAATAAAATTAAGCGTCGTGGAAAATAGAAAGAAAAAAAGTTGAAAATTTTAAGATATTAAATTTAAATGTTTTGCTCTGTTTTGTTTTGTTTGAAGCATTCTAACCGTCACAAATGTTTTATAGTACATTTTTCCTCTTTCTTTGCAATCTTCTATTCTATCTTTAAAAGTTGTTTTTTTTTCATAGAGTTGATCAAAGTTATTGTCTTTACTGCTTTCGCTCATTTTGCTCCTCCAAATTGAATTTAGCTGCTTTAAAAAATTCCGAGAAACATTTTCACACTATGAAAAAATGGCGAATGTTTTAAGGATATATGATGATGAAATATGAGAAAACTGTATTGGTCTTGTTGATTTTTGTTTTGTTAGCTTGTATTTTTAAAGTTTAGGACAAAAATTCAAAATAGAAAAAAAAAAAAAGGGTTGCATTAAAATTTTCTTTCGTTTTCTGTATCGCGAATGAAGGTTGTATTCGTAAAAGTGATGGCCATATATTTCTTAGGCTGAAACGAAATGTATTTATTTTGGATACGATTTATTCAATCTTTTGTTGCGCGAGTTAACTGAAAAATATTTCAGGATTTATGAAATTTCTATATATGCTGCTGAAATCTAAGGAAATTGCCTTATTTCTTGATTTAATTTCTTTTTTATGTTTTTTCAACAATTGAAACAAAATGGTGAAATTTTCGGAAGAAAATATGCGTTTATTAATGTAAAGTTTTCTGGAATGTATTTAAATTATATTATTTGTAATTTTAGTGTATTAATTATTTCTAACTTTAGTTCTCCTTAGTTTCTTAAACATAGTTAAAAATTAATGTATTTACAAACTGGAATTAGTGCATTTCCTATTATTGAGCCCTATGCATAGTCTCCAGGTTAATCAAAAGGCAGATCTCTGCTTTCTAATTCCAGCGAAACAATTCTTGAACACAAGCGATTCAGTATCTTATCCTTAGATCAAACAGTAAACAATACTTTCTGTCCATTAATTCCGATGCCTCCTCTGGGTTCCATCATGAAACTGTACACAATGAATCCCTAACTACCCTCTATTCACTTAATGGGCACCAACAGAGATGCCAAATCGGGCTAATACCATACTACCTCGGCAACTGTGATAATATCAATCAGTTGCCTCCCCCCTCCATCCCGAAATAAACGTCTGCACCTTCCTGCGCTTTTTGAAGGGGGTAGATTCCATAGGAGTCTTAATTACCGAGCGACTAACTCCCCTCTCCTTCATTTGGAACGTTTTGGAATGAGACCATTCCATTTCATTAGCGAGCTACTTTTCTACCAGGGAATGACAACGATCACGGCCCGCGAATTAATGCGCAGAAGCGCCCCCTGCAAAATGGCCAGTTATCGAAGTGGAGAATGGGCCTCGCGTGCCATTTGTTCTATGTACCCAGGGCTGAGATATTTCGCTCTGGGCTTCCCCCTTTTCCGAATGCACATATTTTTGAAAGGAAATGGCGTGCATATGGGAGCGGGGGTCGCCCCAGATATGTGTTCCATTCTCACCCCTCTGCCCTTTCGACGCACGCGGGGATAGTTAACATATTGACTGTATTTAAGTATGCGCATGTAAATGGAACATTTTCCTCAATTCTCATGAGCAATTGGAAGTCGTCTGGAAAAGTTTCCTACGGAAGTTTCATGCGCTTAAATTAAGGAATTATGAGCGTTGCGAGTTAAATTTAGCAATAATTTCAGAATTTTTGCCATTCTCACCCCACTGGAAAATGTTTCTGTGAAACATTGAACAACATCATTCACATGAAATTCAGTTTTTAGATAAAACAATACAAGTATTCAAATTATGTCGGTGTCATGAAACATATGTTTCTGTGAGGCATGCATGCAGTACATAAAGCATATATTTCAAAATGTATATATTTCATGAAAGCATTGGTTCCATAAAGCAAACCTTTAAAAATACATGAACCTTGTGTATAATAGGTTCCGTGAAACCATACATTGCTCTAAGAATACGCCCCATGAAGCACATGTTTTTTTTTGCAAAGAATGAGTTTTATGAAGCTTCATAAACAATGATTTTTTTAATTTGCAAAATTAACCTCTGAAAGTACTCACTAAAAAATAGTGGTATGCTACACTAAAGACGTTGTTAATTTTTTAACCTAAAAACATTAGTGCATAAGTTTACTACATTATGGTGTAACATGTGCAAGTAAGCACCGAAATGTTCGTATATTTCACTAAATTGCGATGAAATGAGTGCACCATACTTTGTAGTCAGGAATTTGGCATCTTTTGCTGCAACGTACGACAAAATGTTTTATTATCAGGAATAATCAATCTCTTCTCAGTATAGTTTTTTAACTGCTTCACTGTTTGATAAAAATGTAGGAGATTTTTTTACATGAATGAAATAAAAAAAAATCAAGTGCTTACAATTATTTATAAGCACTAATTGTGTTCTGCTGTGACGGATATAAAATATGTCGTTCATATAAATTTAAAAAAATAGTATTAACTTTAAAGGAATTAAAGGAAATGGTCCCGGGGTCAATGCTGTGGAAAAAGGAATTTATTTTAGTTTATCCATGTATGAAAAAGTAATTCTCTGGAAACAAGTCCGCAAGTGCATTTCTTTTTCAGGACATATTGCCAGTTTAACCAATTTATTGTAAACTCTGTACCTCAGAACCAGACTAACGTAAGTCCCTTTTCGTCATTTTTCAGTAGAGGGGAAAACGATGTATTCGACAATTGTTTTTCCCCTCTACCGAAAAATGACGAAAATGGACTTACGTTAGTCTGGTTCTGAGGTACAGAACTGTCTTGGTTTTAAAAATAACAAAATAAATGAAAAAATAAAAAGGAGCCAATTAACGCTACGATACCAATTCAAGCTGTTTATTCTTCGGTAGTTTGCTGTGAAACTTTCTCCGTCTAGTAAGAGCTCAATTTTACAGTAGTATTTGTCTTAGCATTTTTTAAGATAAATATCTAAATAACTTATGCCTTGTTTAAGAAAGTCTCTTAATCTATATATATAAAAGAAAGTCGTGTTAGTTACACTATTTATAACTCAAGAACGGCTGTACCGATATGGCTAAAATTGGTGGGTAGGTAGCTTAGAGCCAGGAGACGGACATTGGCTATAATTTATGTGTGTCAGTTACATAAATAGAAAGAATGTCTTATTGACTTCACCTTTTTACGAAGCCTACTTTGACACCTCCATGGCTGAGCGACATAAAGCACACGTTCTGGCAGCTTCCGGAGCGCAGTAAACAGGTTGTAAGTTAGCTGAGCGTTGAGTGTTATTTGACTTTTTTGTGAAATAAATTATAAACAAACGCGTTACTTCTCTGTCCGAAACGATTGCTCATTCCGAGGATCTCGATGATCCCAACCGATATGCCGTTTAATTTAAAAGACTTAAATTTCCTATCCGTCTTGCATTTGTCATGACCATCAACAAATCACAAGGCCAATCCTTAAAAGTTTGTGGTTTGAATCTAGAACATCACTTTTTTTCCCATGGTCAATTATATGTGGCATGTTCACGGGCGGGAAGATCATCTGCGTTGTTTAATTTTGCGCCTGATAATAAAACAAAAAATGTTGTGTATCACAAGATATTTAAGTGAAGAGCAACCTATGTACTGAAATACAGAAACAATAATGAATGATTAATGTAGGTACTTATTTTTTTTTTTTTTTTGTATTTTCTAATAATAAAAAACTTAACAAATTCAAAAATTTGCTTATTTATTGCCTTTAAGGCGGAACAGAGTTCGCCGGGTCAGCCAGTTAAATTATAAATAACATATTTATTATCAAAATTAAAACGTAACTTGATTATCTAAATATTCTCTTCTCGCATTTTAAACTCTAAAATGTATTTTAAATTAGTTACTATATAACAGTTATTATTGTTTCTATTAGTCTAACTATGACTAACGTCTAATTGTATGATAGACTCACGAAGTTTGTATCGGACTAACAACCATCTTAATCATCAAACCGAAAATAAATAAAATTTGACTGAAAAATAAATATTTGACTGCAATCGAATAATTCAGTTTTCAATTAAAAGTATGCAAATATTTCGTATAACATTTCTGTAAATGAAAGCTTTTGAGAATACTAAATTTTATTTATACTTGATATTTAATGATAGTGCATATTAAATACCCCCACTTTATATTTTAAATAATTGTCAGGATAAACATTTACCATTTCCAGATCCCGTTTTTCTTTCTCTTTGTTCTTCTAACAACTGTCCACACTGTAATAATTTATGCTCTTTCTTTCAGCTATAAACAAAAGACACCCTGATTCATTTATTTTTCTGCAGAATAAATATCGGACTGGAATCGAAAAATTCAGTTTTCACTTAAAAGTACTTGAATATTTCATGCAATATTGCTGTGAATAAAAGATTTTGAGATAACTAAATTTCATTTCTACATGATCTTTAATAATATTGCCTATTAAATACCTCCAATTTCTATTTTAAATATTTGTTAGAGGATTAAAATTTCCAAGTTCTAGTTCCCGTTTTCTGTTCTCTTTGTTCTTCTAACAACTCTCCACACTCCGATAATTTATACCCCTTCTTTCAGCTATAAACAAAAGACACCCTGATTCACTTATTTTTCTGCAGAATAAATATCGGACTGGAATCGAAATTCAAGTCCTGCCTCACCCCTATGCTATTTCCTCCTCTCTGACGAAATCCCTCTTTTGAACTTCTTCCTTCCGGGGTAGTTCTTTTCTCGTCTCTCCCCCTGCCCCTCCTTTCCCCTTTAAGTCATTATTTATTTTCCTCCTGCCCCTTATCTTCTTTCGGCGTTCCCTCCTAATTTCTAGGGGGCATGTGCTTATAAAAGTTAGAAAATAAAGCGTACAATTTAAAATAGAGTGCGCACCGAAGCTCTTAAATGCTGCGGATTTTTTCTACAAATAAAATTATTTTTACAAATAATTCGAAATCTTTCTTTTCTATGAATATGAAGTTTAAAATAATGATAGACATCTTGTTTTTACCATGATGCAGTTCGAACTTAACTCATTCAAAATATTATTCGTACCAGATTTAACAATCTCGTTTAATACATTTAAGTTTTTGTAGTAAATAGTACAGTAAAATTGAGTGCTTAGATCTGTATCTCAGAACCAGAACGACATAAGTCCAAAAATGGCGGTTTTCACTTTTCTGCTGCATTTTATGTAAGATCTTGTTCCGCATCGACCCACGTGAACATTATTCTAGAAAAGAAATTTCTTCGCAATTATTTGGATGGTGTTATGCAAAAAGGAGTTAACCCACAAAACATAAAAAAATGAGTTATCCAACTGTGATGGTAAAATATGTTGCTTTCTACATTAAGCAAAAATATTTAAGCCCCATCAGCATTTCATGGTAACATATCATTGGTATATTGATATAGAGCTCCATGCTTTTGCCAGAGTTTGTTGACTTTAAAGCCCACTATCTCAAAATCAGGTTTTTGTGGGTTAACTCCTTTTTGCATAACACCATCCATTTAGAAGCGTTATAAGAGCGCGAGTGTCATCCTTTGCATTCATCCGACAATCGTTTTCGCCCTCTACTGAAAAATGACGAAAATGGATTTACGTTAGTCTGGTTCTGAGGTACAGATATAGTATAGATAGACCTGTCATTTCATGTGTTTCCATGGGGGTCCAAAGGTTGCAAAGACAATACAATTTCATTGGAAAACAACAATAACCACATCCACTTATATGCAAATATATTGAGTTCTCCAAGTAGGGTGCGCAATAGACCCCTCGACCCCTTCCCCAAACGACGGGTCTCAGCAATTGCGGATCCAGCTTCTGGTTAAGGAAAGGGCCATTTTCGGAAAGAGGGGGGAGGGGGGGGGGGTCAAAGTGCAATTTCGTGCAAAAAAAAGTTGCTTTTGACAATTTTTTCGTTAAGTCCCAAAAATGCATTTTTTTGCTATATTTGGTCGGTTAAGGGAGGGGTCATGACCCCCGTGAACCCCCCCCCCCTCTGGATCCGCGCCTGGGTCTCAGTACAAAGAAAGTTTTACTGAAAGTTTTACAGTAAAACTTTCAGTAAAACTTAACTAAATGGCCGATATTATAGTAAACTTTCAGTTTACTATAATATCGGCCATTGATGCACGTTTTAGTTTTGTTAACTGCAAAACTTTACAGTGAAATAGTTTTTTAAGGCAAACATTACTGGCAATGTGGATTCCAATACTTTTTGCCGTAAATATGCAAGCATTTTTTACGTTAATTAGTAAACAAGTAGTTAAGTACTGACATATGATGCATTTCTTGTTATGAATAATGTAGTACATTATTAAATAAGCAGTTTTAATAAAAGCAAACATAAAAAAAATTCAAATGCATTTGCTAAAATATAAAAGTATTTTTGAAATCTAAAAATCATTTATGTAAGCTTGGTTTGAACTAAAAGCATTAAATAAAAAACTACATGTTTTTCCGAACACAAAACTTAAAAATTGCAATTAATCTTAATATCTTTATGCTTAGGTGAATTCTAAAGTAGTTCATGAAATTTACATAAAAATTTGAGAAAAGAAGAAACGTAAGAAGCGGTTTAGTAAAAACTATACGCACTAAGCTAAATAACAATAATTTCTTCTCTCAAAATTTTGATACAAATTTTATTGCCTGCTTTAGAATTAACCTAAGTGTAAAAAGATCAAGATCAACTTATTTTTTGAGTTTTGTAATCAAGAAAGCGTATACATTTTTGTTTAATACTTTTGTACAAAGAGAGCAGAGAGCACATAGAAATAGTGTTTTGGTTATTCTTTTTTTTTTTTTTTTTAAATATTTGATTTTAAAGTTTATCTTTTCGCAATTTTTTTGAGTCGGAACTTTTAAAAATTTTAAATGTATTTAGCTGTTAAGTATCCTTATTAAAAACAAACTAACAAACAATTTCACTCTAATAAAAAGAACAAGAAAAGAAAAAATACTCACTTTCGTTGTAATAAATGTATTGCGCATAAAGAAAAAATAGGTTGTAATTACTGCTAATCGGTTTTAAATTTCACAAGTTAGTATGCTCGAGTTCAAAAACTGTTTTGAGCAACATGTCTGTAGCCTGACAAAATATGTAGCCTAAGGAAATAATTCATCTGACAATGAAGAATTTCGATTGACAAAAAGAAAGCCGATTTGTTTTAATTCAAATCTCAGAATCTTATCATGTGACTGCTACAATGGCACAATTGATCAAGAAATTATTTTGAAATCTGGTGTTGGGAACTACAGACGAAATAATCTGATAAAACTTATACACACTGCAAAAAATGTATGTTGTTTTTACAGTATAATACAGCTAATTTTATAGTAATAAACTGTAAAAATTGCTTATTTTACACTAATAAACTCAAATTTCCACTTTTACAGTAGTAAACTAAAATTACTAATTTTAGTTTATTACCGTGCATTTTACAGTTTCGAACTAGAACTTCTGCTGCCAGTAGTATACTGTTGTTTTTACAGTATAATACAGCTAAATTTTACGGCAATAAACTAAAATTTCTAACTTTACAGTAAGAAACTGCAAAATTGCTGGTTTTACAGATCATTATTGTGCATTTTACAGTTTTTAATTGTAACCTCGGGTGCCAGTATTATACTTTAAAAACAACATTTTTTGCAGGGTATCAACGGAAGGACGCCGAAGTTGTGTAGTCAATGTTCACAAACATTCTCAAACTCCGAAATAATATCTGCGCGAAACATTCTGTAGCAGGAGCGTAGCGAGGTGTAGGAGATTGAAGTTACCCCTCCTCTCCTTAGAGCCCTTAGTTTTTTTTTTTTTTTTGTCACATTGTCCATACTAGTGTGGTAAGGTAAGATTTATATAAGTAAGTTCTGCTGTGCCCCTACCCTTCCCAGAAGAAAATACCGGTTTACGACCTAAAAACTAACTCCAGAAGAAAAACTCTGACTTATGAACATTGAGCAAACATCACCCTTCTAGAAAATCTATAACTTAAGTACATGAAACCACCTAAGAGAAAATTCCGACTTAAGCCCAAAAACACTTCCAGGCTCTATTTTTGACCGAACCACCCACCAGCAGCCAACTCTGGTTGCACGAGTTTCTGTTGACGAATTTAATACCATTCCCAAAAAGTCATCCTAGAACAGAATGCAGTGAGCTTCTCGTGATAATATGCAATTCCAGTAGCAAACTCTGGTTGCATGAAATTCTGTTGACGAAATTAATACCGAAGAAATATGTTAATACCATCCCCAAAACGTCATCCTAGAACAGAATTCAGTGAACTGCTCATGAAACTATGCGGTAATCTTTTACTTAAATATTCTACCAAAGAACTCAATTAAATTACCCTCTGCAAGATTGGAAATTAAAACACATTCCATCCCCTCGTCCCAGTTTAGTTTTCCACCAGAGCAATTTTTTCCTTTGCCACCTCATCCCCACTTCTATTCCATCAACCCTCCACATCTTTTCCATCTCGATTTTTTTTTCTGTTCCTTTTCATACATATATTCCAATCTTTTCTCTCCCTCTCTGTTTCCTATTCCAAAGCCGCAGCCCGAAAGGCACAAAGTTTGTCGAAAAGAGGAGACGAGATGTTTTGCATTGTGGAGGGGATGGAACTCTTTGATTTACGCAACTCCGGGAGGAAGTCCTCGCCTCGGTTGGTTGGCATTGTTGAAAAATTTTTGCTCGAGATAAAAGAGGGGGGAATATGGGGGGAGGGGGAGAAGGGGATCTATCAGAATATGGAATAAAAAGTAACAGCAGTTAGGTCTGTTCAAGAAGAATTTCTGTAATGCAGTTTGAGGATAATGCTATTTTCGGTTTCGTCTTCAATTCATTTATTACAGTAAAACCTCATTTATATGCACTAAAAAGATATTCAGGTCGTCCGAATCAAAGAAAATAAAATTACCAAATCCAAAATGATTCGGAAAAGAAAACAGCAGGATCTACCTGACAAAGAAGATAGTGTTTAAAAAAACATCGCTCTCTCCCTTTATATCTGCATCACGTTACTCGTAGACAATTTCTAGCATGGGTCTTATATGCCCTCTCGCTTGGGTAGGATTTTCACATTAACTCCAGTCGATTATCCCCCATTGGAAATAAAAGTAGAGAAACTTTGCATAAAAGAAACTTTGGATCACTGTAATATTTGTGCTTCGAAAGTGTATAATAATATTATCAATATAAGTTTCTGAAGGTGTAAGGTAAAGTGCCCTAAAGCTGACATCTTAAAAAAAAAAAAAAAAAAAAAAAAAAATTGAAGCATTACCAATTTATATTTTTTGTTCTTTTTAAGAAATATTTTTTTTTTAACGATTTAGGAAAGGTTTTTTATGTGTCAGCTTCAGAGCACTTTACTTTAATATCTAATTACCAAAACCAAAATGATTCAGAAAATAAAACCCAATATAAAAAATAGTGTTTAGAAAAATACCACTCCCCCTTTATATCTGCATCACGTTACTTGAAGAAAATTTCTAGTATAGTCTGCATAGTAGAATTTTCCCATTAACTTCACTCAAATATCGTTCACTGGAAACAAAAATAAAGAAGTTGTGGACAAAAGAAACCCTGAAATACTGTAATATTTGTGATTCAGAAGTATCTAATAATATTGTCAATAAAAGTTTCTCAAGGTATAAGGTAAAGTGCCCTAAAGCTGACATATCTTTACACAAAACAAATATTTAAACCATTACCAATTTATAAAATAATTTAAAATGGGTTTTTCGTTCTTAAGAAATATTTGTTTTGTGTAAAGATTTCAGCCTCAGAAAATGTTCTTCAGGTGTCAGCTTCAGAGAGCCTTTTACCTTAATATCAAATAACCAAAAAAAAAAAAAAAGATTCGAAAACAAAACTCAGCATAGTGCTAAAAAAATATCGCTCCCCCTTTATATCTGCATCACGTTACTTGCAGACAATTTCTACTATATGGGTCTTATCAGCCCTCTCGCTTGGGTAGGATTTCCACATTAACTCCAGTCGATTATCCCCCATTGGAAATAAAAATAGAGAAATTGTGAGTTTAAGAAACCCTGAATCACTGTAATATTTGTTCTTCAAAAGTATATAATAATATTGTTAATAAAAGGTTCTCAAGGTATAAGGTAAAGTGCTATAAAGCTGAAGTCTTTAAACAAAATAAATATTTAAAGCAACACTAGTTTATAAAATAACTTAAAATGGGTTTTTGTTCATCTTAAGAAAAACGTATATGTTTTGTTTGAAAATTTCAGCCTCAGGAAATGTTTTTTGGGTGTCAGGTATTACTATCAAATAACCAAAACCAAAATGATTCGGAAAATAAAAACCAATATAGAAAATAGTGTTAAAAAAATATCGCTCCTTCTTTATATCTGCATCACGTTACTTGTAGACAATTTCTAGTATTAGTATGGGTCTTATCTGCCGTCTCGCTTGGGTAGGATTTCCACATTAACTCCAGTTGATTATCCCCCATTGGAAACAAAAGTAGAGAAATTGTGAATTAAAGAAGCCCTGAATCACTGCAGTATTTGTGTGCTTCTAAAGTATAATTATTATAATATTGTTAATAAAAGGTTCTCAAGGTATAAGGTAAAGTGCTATAAACCTGGCATTTTTAAACAAAATGAATATTTAAAGCAACACTAATCTATAAAATAATTTAAAATGGGTTTTTTGTTCATCTTAAGAAATAGGTATTTGTTGTTTGAAAATTTCAGCTTCAGGAAATGCTTTTTGGGTGTCAGACATTAATATCAAATAACCAAAACTAAAATGATTCGGAAAATAAAACCCAGCATAGTGCTAAAAAAATATCGCTCCCCCTTTATATCTGCATCATACTACTTGTAGACAATTTCTAGTATGGGTCTTATCTGCCCTCTCGCTTGGGTAGGATTTCCACATTAACTCCAGCCGATTATCCCCCATTGGAAACAAAAGTAAAGAAATTGTGAATTAAAGAAGCCCTGAATCACTGCAGTATTTGTGTGCTTCTAAAGTATATAATAATATTGTTAATAAAAGGTTCTCAAGGTACAAGGTAAAGTGCTATAAAGCTGACGTCTTTAAACAAAATAAATATTTAAAGAAACACTAGTCTATAAAATAAATTGAAATGGGCTTTTTGTTCATCTTAAAGAAATACGTATTTGTTGTTTGAAAATTTCAGCCTCAGGAAATGTTTTTTGGGTGTCAGACATTAATATCAGATAACCAAAACCAAAATGATTCGGAAAATAAAACCTTGCATGGCGCTAAAAAAATATCGCTCCCCCTTTATATCTGCATCACGTTACTTGTAGACAATTTCTGGTATGGGTCTTATCTGCCCTCTCGCTTGGGTAGGATTTCCACATTAACTCCAGTCGATTATCCCCCATTGGAGGCTCGGGGACAGTGATGGAGTGATAAGCGTCCGTTGGAGCATAATGTCTGGACGGTTCCTTCAACGGATAAGAACCAAATCTAAATGATGGCCCAACGCACGTCTTGGAAAGTTAGTTTCGCTTTTGCATGGGGGAAAGGGTTTGCTGGCAATGGCGATGGGGGTACCGCCAATGGATCGCCAAATCGGCTGTGGAGGGATGTTTTATGAATTGGAGGATGGTGGGGATAATGCCCATGGAAAGGGCGGGAAGGGGGGGGGGTGTTTGGAAAGAGCGGTATGGGTAAATAAATAATAAAAGAGTGTGCTTCCATTTTTGACATCGAGCTGTTTAACAAAGGTTGTTTTTATTTCTTCCCCCTTCTGTGCTTTGCGAAAGTGTTACGCGTGAGAAATATATAAGATGCGGTTTGATCAGTGTTTAGTCGAAAACTTATTCTTCAACTTCTCAGTTGAAGAAATTTACTATGGATTATTTGATTAATGCAAACTCTACCAAATTTGTATTTTGGGAGAGAGTCATATTGTTCGAACAGATAAGTTTTCCTGACAGATTGTTAGCGTAAATGTTGTTACTTAGGTATTTTAAGATACTTTTAATGTGTTTTAATTTATTTATTTTAATTAAATATATATATATCTCGCTTGCGATTTTTTTGCAGATAGGGGAAGACCGCCTATATTGGACCCCCTAAGAACAGGAGGCCTGTCTCGCTCAATGTGAAGCAAAACAGAAATGCAAAATAGGGCATCGTAAGCTAAATTTAATCAGGAGGGAGCTTATATTTTCTAAAAATATGAAAATTATTTTTTAAAAAATTATCTTATAAAAAGTTGTAAAAGTCCAATTTAGGCATATATGCGCCTAAATTGAACCATGCGCTTCCTAAATTGGACCGTACCAGGAAAACATAGAATAATTTATATTTAAACTATACAGGATTTGCAATAGAATTTCTTTTGCTTCGGCCTCACTTAGGCAGTGTTGATAAACTCGCCGATGGCATTTCATACAGTTAATCATGTTTTGTACTTCATCTCTATGACAAATATTGCAATAATAATTGTCTTGTGCAGTTTCTTGCTTCTTCTTGTGTGACTTTTTCTGCTCTATGCCGCTTTTATACGGCGTTAGAATAATTGCTTAGAGACAGCCTTCCTTTTTGTTCCTTCTATTTTTTTAAACAAAGGTGATATGTGAGCCGGCTTTACAAAATCATAGTTAGAGTTGGCAATCATGTTTTGATGAGAACTATCCGCCGATTCTGCAGAATTTGTACTAATTTAAGTCGTAGCTAGCTCTTGTATATGGTGTACCGAACATGTAACCTGTTCACTTTGAGTAGTTTTATCTGGACTACTTCCTCTAATTCTGCTGCAGCCGAGCCAATGTCATTAAACACATGTCAATTAACAGGCCAAACTGCTGTTCTTTGAAATCAACTCAGAGCATTTGCCATGGCCTTAATTTCGGTTTGCCCATAAGAGTTACCAAACAGTTCTCTTATGCGATATTATAAAATGGATTTCATTAGATGTTCTCGCATCCATGTATCACATGCTCGATTAAAATATGTAGACAGACTGAATAAAAACCACATCTACGTGCATAATGTGCTTAAAGAGAAAGCATTATTATATCGTTCTCGTTAGAAAAGTTTATTGCATCAATGTTCTTTATGTAAGTGCTGTGCCCATCCGTTATAGAAGAATATTCTTTTTACATTGCTTGGCTTAACAGTTTTGATGAAAGGTTGTATCAATTGTGTAAATTATCGTTTGTGATCCAACATTTTTTTTGAACAAGCATATTGCTTATCAGGGAAGCTTTTACGGATAAGTTCATACATGGAACGTAATCTTTTGAAAATAAGAATGGGGAGCTTGCCCTCATGCAGCAAATAACCAGTGTGTTTCTACTACGTTCACCACTCATTACTGATGCAATCTGATGTTAACCTCTATACGTCAATATATTTTGGGACTTTTGGACAGTAAAAAGACCGGCTTCATCTACATTGAACATTTTAGTAGCATATAAATTGTTTCCAAAATATCGAAGAATTTCATATTTTTCTCTCGGTAAACCAGATTAAATGTTATTTAAGTTAATAACTTTGTTTAACAACCTGAAACTGCAGCTTAATGGATGAAGAGAAAAAGAACCATACATTTTAAGAAGTTGCAGCTTCTGGTTGATAAAAATGTGCTTGATAAAGTTTAAATGAATATCGTGAATAGGTGTTAAAGTATGCTTAAAATAATTTTAACTACGCTATTAAATAAAACGAGTCACTTATTTCATGTTACGATTAATAAAAAGTCTTGTTTAAAAGCATATTCTTAAATTGGACCACCGGTCCAATATAGGAAAAATTTTTCGGTCCAATAAAGGAAAACACGCCATTTTTTATTCTTCAGCTCATAGCTCTGTCAAAAACTATCACAATAGCGCATATAAATACATCAATGTAATCCGTATTAAACACAGATTTTAATACTGTACCAGCATTTTACCGCAGTTCACAAATTTTTGAGTTATCTGTCTAGAAACAAGTCCGCAAAAAAAAAATTTCTCACGTTTTCAACACAAATCAAGCCGTAACTCACGCAAAACAGTTAAAGACCGGTGAAACTTCATACAAATTGATTTTATTCCTAAAACTTTATGTTTCTACTGTTAAAGCGTAGCACAGATCTCTGTACTAGATTTTAAGCCCGAGGTCCAATTTAAGCAGTGGTTTAATATAGGCGGTCTTCCCCTACATCGTAACTTTTTCAATACTTCATCAAATTTCGTATAACTAAGAAATCATTTTAAACTTTTTTTTCTGGTATTTTCGTTGAAAGTAAACAGAGTATTCATATTTTGGCTGTTTTTTAATAAATTACACTTAACGGTGATTCCACTGTTACGGACGTAACAATCAAACTTTAAATTTTTTTGTTATTTTAGGTAATCAAAGAATCCGCTCCAAAATTTAGAATAGCATAATTAACATCGAATCATGGCAAGAGGGAAATAAATGCAGCTTTTTAAGACAAATTCTAATTATGTAGCTTTAAAGTTTGATTGTTTCGTTCGTAATGGTGGAATTCCAGCCGTTGACTGTCCGTTTAGCGACAGTACCATTTATCAAGAAATGTTGGAGCAGATCTCAAATATAGAACGACATTTGGTTTAAATAAACATCCACCCTATATACTCCATCCCTATCTCCCCCCTCTGTGTATTGGCACTCTGCAGCCTGAACGGATGGACCGATTTTGAAAAAAAAAAAAAAAAAAAATTTGTTCGAAAGGGGAGTTGATCGAGAGTGTTCTTAGCTAGGTTGCGTCTTCGGATGGTATTAATTAACGAAGATATTAATTAAAAACCTTTGAAAGGTTTTTCGGGACTTTAGCATTGAAAACATACTTCAAAACTTTAAAAAATAGCACCAAATGAAAGAGAAAAATTTTCTGCGTCTGATACGATGTAATTGGATCTTCCATGTTCTATAGAACGCGAGTTATAGCGTTTTTTTAGCAAATGCAGCTTAGCCTTTATTCACGCGATCGGAACCGTTTTCATTGTTGGCAGACAAGGAAAGCAAACTCTTATAATTTATTAAAATGTTTATCAGTTGCCAGTTTCTATTTTTTTAACAAATAAAATACTTGCAATTGATTTTATAGTTTAAGGCTTAGTCGGGTTTTTTTTTTAATTTTTAATTTTAGTTTTAATTACAGTATAATACTGGCAGCCGAGATTCCAGTTTTAAACTGTAAAATGCACACTAATAAACTGTAAAATTGCTAATTTTACATTTATTTATGAAGCACTCTGAACTTGTTACGATTCTCTACAATTCAGTGCTAGTAAATCAGAAGCAAAATGTTCAACTTGCCTTGAAAATTTTAACCGAACGTATAACTGACATTTCCTGTGTTAGTATCAAAAACTGTCTAACTAATCAACTGAAGAATGCCAATGCCACGATTTCATTTCCCATTGTCTCTAAATCTGTGGAAGATTTAGAATCTTCGCTATTATTGTTATTTATTATCGAGCGTTATTTCGTTATTAGTTTGAATTATCGTTCAGAATCCCATAATCATATTTTCATGTAAAAATGACGCATGTTGAATTTCGTAGCATATTTTGGAAATAGTGTAATGACCATCATAGTTTATAGGTGGACGGTATCAGAATAACTTAATAATAGTAACATAAAAGAAATAATATACTGGTTTTTGACTAATCACAAGTTACATACCTTTAGTTTTTTATTAATACATTTATCTTTTTTCTTTAAATTCAAGTTTGATTACGCTTTACCGCTACTTCGCTGGGACTAATTAAAACTCGGGATTATTCGCGTAAACACGATATACGTATGCATCGGCATTTGTGCACCATGCGATGGCAAACGAATGCCTACCCGCTATAGTCTCACACAGCTAATTTTATAGTAATAAACTGCAAAAATTGTTAATTTTACAGTAAGAAATTGTAAAATTGCTAATTTTACAGTTTATTACCGTGCATTTTACAGTTTTAAACTGGAACCTCTCCTGCCAAGAATTATACTGTTGTTTTTACAGTATAATACAGCTAAATTTTACGGCAATAAACTGTAAAAATGCTAACTCTACTGGAAGTAACTGTAAAATTGCAGTTCCCCTTTTTTTTCAGTTTATTACTGTCATTTTACAGTTGTAAACTGGAATTTTCGGCTGCCAGTATTATACCGTAAAAACAACATTTCATTTACGCAGTACGCCCATAGAATGTTTATTCCAAATTTTGAGCTTAGCACTTTACAGTTTTATTTTCAAGGACGGTGCAAAAGCAACTAGTAAATACTTGAAATTTAAAAATATATAGCATTCATTTCTTTTAAATATCGAAACATGTGTGCGATATTTTCGATAAAAACATTTGTCTTGCAATAATCGATTATCTTAACTGTATCCCGTACTGTTACAGTCTAGTTACACTAAAATAAATCATTTTAATTCGATAAGTTTTCTTCGTGTTTTTGAAATAACTTCTGTCTTTAATGTGTATAAATAAGAATAAACTTTCATTCTCTTTTGAAAATTAAATTTCACTCAAATTACCAGAAATGTCAAATGCAACAAAAAATGCGTGAAAAATATAATTAAAATTAAGTACAAACAACGAAAAAAAAAGGATGATAAATATTATTTGCAGAGCATACAGTTTGTATCTAACTAAATTGTTCAATAATTCTAATCAGATTCGAGCAAAATGTCAAAAAAGATGCTCAAATAGAATGAAAAAAAAAAAAAAAAAGCGTTAAATACTTGCAGTACCTATAATTACTGTCCTATTAGATAATCCTTTCACATTACTCAAATCAAATTGAAACAGAAGTGTCGAAAAAGAAGTATGAACAAGGGAAAAAAGGAAGTGGTAATATTTACAGTGCGTATTATTTGTGACCATTTAGGTGGTCCAATAATTCTAACCAGAAAAGAACAAAATGTGAAAAAAGTAATACAATAAAGAAAATGTGCCTATCAACATTTATGGAACATATAATTGCTGTCCCATCGTTAAAATCAGAAAATTAGATTAGAACAAAATGTCAAAAAAGAAGTAAGCTGAAAGAAACAGCGAAGGCAAATAGTTGTAGTACATACAATTTGTGTCCAATCAAACTGTCTTATATTTCAATGAGATAAGAACAAAATCTCAAAACGAAATAGAAACAAAAAATGACGGAAAAAATTTGCAGTACATATAATTTTTGTCCAATTAGTGCCCAATACTTCCTATCAGATAAGAACAAAATGTCAGAAAACAAGTATAAACAAAGAGAAAAAGTGAAAATAAATATTTTCAGTGCATAAAATTCGTGCCTAATCAGATTGTCCATTTAGATTAAAACGAAAATGTCAAAACCCACCGAAATGGCATGCATAAAAAAGATAAAGGAAGTACTACATAACAAAAGGAAAGAGGGACGATAAATATTTGCAAAAAAAAATAATTTTTATCCAATTAGTGCCTACTAATTACAATCAGATAAGAATAAAATGTCAGAAAATAAGTATAAACAAAAAGAAAAAAAATGACGATAAGTATATGCAGCAGATATAAGTCGTGTGTAATCAGATGGTTCATTTACATTAGAGCAAAAATGTCAAAACAATCCGAAATGATATGCATAAAAAATATATAAAGAAAAGGAATGAGTAACAATAAATATTTGCAACACATATAATTTTTGTCCAATCAGATCAGAACAAAGTGTTACAAAATAAGTATAAACAAAAAGGAAAAAGTGACGATAAATATTTGTTGTAGATATAATTCGTGTCCAGATTGTCCATTTAGATTAGGGTAAAAATGTAAAAGCCCACCAAAATGGCATGCATAAAAATAAAAAGGAAGTACTATAAACAAGAGGCAAGAGCGACGATAAATATTTGCAGTACATATAATTTTCACGTAGTTCAAAAGAGCAATTTTGTCGCCAATTCTAGGCACTCGCCCTCGTTTCTGTGCCATCGGTTTTATCAAGTGATGTACGAGAAGGAAGGGACTACCTTCTCTCCCCCCTCCTCGAATTCCCTCCCCTTCCCTCGCTTCCCTTCCTTTTCTTCCTTAAACACCCGTATGTATCACCAGAAAATACCCCGGATTTAGAGCTGGGATATTATCGAGCTCATAATTTGAAGGCACTAAGCCGTTCTGTCTAAAATATGATGTTCCCCCAACAGACCTTTCTCAGACCCCCCCCCCCCCCCACTACTAGTCCTCTCTCACGTCTCCAAATTTAATCCCTTACGTTTGTAGCAATGCCGGCGCTTTTGTCTTCTGAAAGCTTTTAATGGACTAGTACTGAGATAAGGTCTTGCCGAGTTAGCACTGATTTTCTTTTTTGCTTCTTTCTTTTTTTTTCTTCGTTTTTTCATGCGGCAATTACACTTCAAGGTACTATCAAAGGCCAGCTATGTTTTTTATGTAAAGAAACTAAGAGGATTTAATGGATCGTGGCAACAGGAATTATAGATTTTCGCCCTACTTTGCAGATTCTTTGATGTGGTTCTTATCAAGCATTTTGTTGGCAAAGCGAGACGCAATCTGTACTGCTGAACTTGCAGTCGTATTTGATATATTAGTATGCAGTGCCTCTCTGGCTTCTATCTGGTATCTTTTAGGTACAATTTAGATAAAGTTATTTGTCTTTAAAAAGTACTTCCGACTGGAAAATTTTTGGAAAGCATTTCAGTCACGTCTGAATGTTCTATTTTGGCTTTTTAGAAAGATTCTGAGATGCACTTAACCGTCCTTGCTCGAGTGCTGTTGTCAGACATACGAATGAACAAGACATTTTATTTTTGTTACTTTCTGTTTCTTTTATTCCATTTTTTTGATGTTTTTAAAAGAAATATTTTCTTTCTTTAGTAAATACAGTCAAATTCTTCTCTTTTTGTGTAAAAAAGAGATATTCTAATTACATATTTGCATAAAATATGAAGTAATTAAAATTGCAGTCGGTGTAACAATGAAGCAGAAAGGCAACATTCTCGCTCTATCAAAACATTTCAATGCTTTCATCTAATTATGTTTAGCTTTGCCATTCGGAAAAAAATAATAAATTGCGCTGACGATAGCAAAAATTAAATAATCCAAAGGCAATTAAATAATGCAGACCATAATAAATGTAATGCGCAGCTGGCAATACATTTACAAATAGCAGTAACACTTTCCTATTCAAAACTTCATTTTTACTTGAAACATTTTCAAGTTAATATATGAAATGTCAAAAGCTACGTTTACGCCGTCTACCATTTTTTTTAACAAACAACCAACGCACAATTTTTTCATTCCAAATTTGTGCAAATAATTTCTATTGAAATTTGGGCGTTAAGCAATTATTCTTTACAGAATCTACCAAAGTATATGAGGTAGTCAATGACCAGTTAGTAAACACTTAAATCCTATGTCATTTTCAAAACCTTCTAATGTCGAAAAATAAATACCTTTGTGCGATTGATGTGAAGTTTTAAGCCAACGTTAAAGATGCACCTGTATATTTGTGCATCTTTAACGCTGGCTTAAACCTTCACACCTTCTAATGTCATTAAAAAACTGCCTAATGTCATAAAAATTGTGGTATTTAGTTCATGGCAGTAATTTTTTAATTGTTATTTGTAATTAGTAAAGAAAAAAACTGGGAGATCGATTATGTATGGTGCTTAAATAAAAAATCGTGCATCAACAATTAAATGAATCCTATTTAGATTATAAACAAGTACAAAACATTCGCAATGAATGTTTGGAATTTTCGTTTTAAACCAAAGTTTTTATATTTTGAACTTATTTTGATTTTATTTTCTATTTCGCACTTCTCTTTTTCTTTCTATGCTTTTGATTTACTTTTCCCCCTTTCAATTTTTCAAAATTATTTTTTTCTTGTTTTTTTTTTTTTCAATTTTCTTTG